>CM076584.1:618887115-619010349 GCA_034641835.2 Pinus albicaulis | reverse complement strand
TTGCTTACCACAGCCAAGGGATTGTTTCTTGAGATACAACAAGATATATGATACAAAATTTTACCATCAAATTAAGATCTCCTCTCCAAATTCTAACACAATCTCCCCCTGAAATACCTATATGATATCAAAATAAAATATATCACAAACTCTGAATCAAAGCAGCAACATAATAATACAATCCCCCCCCTTTCTCTCTGGTTCCCTTTCCTCTTAGTGATATTATATAGGTTTATTATATCCTTTTGGTTAATTTATCTAAACACCTAGGGAATTGATAATTGAGGAAAATTCTACAATAATGGAACCCTATTCAAATCATACACAAGTGGATCAAGTTGATCCCCTTGGGAAAATAAGCCTTCACAAATAGTTTCTCAATTATGTGTTTTTTTCTCAATTTTTCTCAATTATGAAATAATTATTATCTCATAATTAGAATGATTGGAAAAATAATTATGAAAAATTTCTCAATTATGTAAAATTTCCCTTTTAACATGGGATAAATCTCGTGTAATTAAAAGAAAATGTGAAAGGGGATGTATTCTAACCAACAACTGAGGTAATTTGATATTGGTATTATATCACTATAATGGAGTGGAAAATACGGTTATAACATGATTGGTCATGGAAATTGTTATCACCAAATTTATCTTGATTGGCTGCTCATCAATCAACTCAATGTAACTCTTTCAAACTACTTCTAACTGAATATTAGCCTCTTCAGTTTGAGAGGGCTCTCTCAAAGGGGGTTTATAATTTTCAGTAAAGAGAAAACTAGATGGCTAACTCTATGAATTGTGATTTGGTTTTGTATGATTGCAGGTTGAAAAATGAAGTCTTGCTACCATTGGGCTATGGAGTCAAAATCATTATTCTTAGTGAAAGTGGTTCTCCACATGGAATATGAGGCAGATAGAGGTTTTTAACAAAGATAATTATACACACAACATAAGGAAAACACAGTAATTTCACCCCTAAAAGAAGTCAAGCATAATAGTATGAATTCTAGGTAATTAGAGATAAAATCCACTGCAAGTGATTAGAAATAAAGATACATAAAAAAACACATTAAAAACCTCATGAGAATCTCAAGTCTGGAAGTAGAAAGTCACTGTATATTACTGATAATGGATAAAACATACAAGCAACAATTTGATACAATATTCTCCAACCCTTTGCTCTTCGATGTTTAGTCTATAAATAGACATTCTTTACAATGTAGATAATCTTCCCAGCTAGCTATATCTTCAAATTCTACTATGACACCTATCATAACCAAAACTACTAACTTAGAATAGGAAAAGGACAACTATCCTTTCAGAAATCAAACTCCTAATAGGACTATATCTCCTATTTATTACATTTGGTTCTCCTAAGCGTGAAACAGTTACATAATAAATGTCACATGTTTGAGGTAATTCACCATCAATTTTCATATCTAAAACACCCCATAGATCTGTGGAACACAATCCTAATTTTTAGGAATAGATAACCTTCACTTTAATCACTGTTTTTACGGATGAGCTGGCTATGTTACACTCCTTTTGAGCAATGAATCTCTGCTAATATGTCCCACTCACATGTTGGAGGTCTCCAACTGGCTAATGTGCTGTTGGAATGCTCAAAAATCTTCAAAAAGCTCCTCGCTACGAAACAGGGTTGTTTAGGAAGTTTCATAGCGAGTTTTCGCAGTGTATAAAAACTTTATTTTCACCTATCTCCTTGACACCTTTGTTGTTAAAACATATTTAATATGCCAAGACACCTTGAAAATAATCAATGTCCCTCCATAATACTTGACAAAAATCAAATTTAAGGCAAAAATGCACCTTCAAAATTTTTTGTAGTGTTTTTCTGGCTTCAATCCTGAAGCACTCTACGAAACTTTCCAAAAATCCAAAAATTTTTGTTTTTGTAATTGTCTTGAAAAATTGTTCTCCAGCTGCAAAATTTAGGTTCTCTACATTTTATGAACCTCATAAAAAAATATTCCAACTCATTTTTTCATTCTTTTGGTGTTTCTTCTTCATTCACAATTAATTGGTTGATGGGTTCTTCTACCACTCTCATCTTCAGTCCTTTATTTTCCAACTCCATTTGAATCAAATCCAACTGTTCCTCAAGATATTCCACTTGATATTTTAATGCTATGTTTTTGGATTTTATGTGAAAGTTTATCCTTTTAATGTGTTTGACCTCCCACCTTAATGGCTGAGTCCATTTCAGCAACATTTCTGTATTGTCCAAGGTTTTTGAAACACTTATGACTTTCTCTTCCCATATTATCCTCATCTATTCAAATTGAACCTTCTCAACTCTGTGTTTATTTTCCTCTAGATTTAGAACTGATATCTCTTTACTTGCTTCCTTCAACTGCTCTTTGAGGGTTCCTATTTCTGATTTTCAATAATTTTATCTTTGCCCTTTATTTGCCTGATAACTACTTCCTCTTTTGATGATGGAGACAAATATATGATGCTTGTTGGCTGGGAAGCTTCATTGATTTTCTCAGTCTCTTTGCTTTCCATGACCTTCTTTTCATCTCCGGTCATTGGCTTCCTTGGTTGAAATATAAAACCAACATCATCACCTGCACAATCTATTTTTTTAGCAGTATTACCTTTCTTCAACTTTCTTCCTCCATCTTCAATGTCTTCATCTTGCACAATGGGTGACTCTTCAATGTCAATTGCATGAAGGATATCATCCAAATTTCCTTTAGCCAATGTCTGGCTTCTAGTGACTCTCTTGCTGCCTTCTTTGCTGACTGTATGCTTCTGTTTTGCAGGTGTTGCTTGAGGTGTGTCAGTCTCTTGAAAAGGTTATGTTCCCATGTTCATTGGTTCTGATGTAGGGGCATTAGGCACTAGCCAAAGAATGTAGGAGTTTTGTCCACATGTTGTGGCTAGGAGGGTTGGAAAACAGTCGAATTGCTACAGCCAGGTGTCTTCACCTTAGCTGATTGTATTATTAGATTAGTTAGAGTCTTAGAAGTTGAATAGCTCAGTTAGTCTAGCTATCAGATTCCAGTTAGTTAAATTGTTTTAATTAGACTGTTGAAATTCCATAAACGGTCCTTGCAGAGGAACCGAAAGGACATATGTATATGTATATAAATGTATTCCCTCGAATGCCAAAGGGGAAGGGGGAGATTTCCACAAAACTCTGTGTGTTACAATTACTTCCAATTAAATAGTTTTTGTGCGTGTTTATCCTAGAATCGTGTTGAATCCTAAATTGTCAAGAGGTTGTTTGATTGCAAAGTAATGAACTCTATGCATGTATAATCGAAACCCTGTGAATTCAATCCCGCTGCAGGCGTGGTCTCTGCGTGAAATTGTGGTCATTTAACTATTCCTTATGATAATAGAAGTATCGCTTTGTTTTAAAGGAAGTACATTTGTTCGTTGATAATCAAAATTCCCAACCCAAGCAGAAAACCCTGAGTTAAGGCGGACGAAGGATAACGCCACCCGACACATTAACCTTGGTAAAGCACTGTAGCAAAACCACGAGCGGGTTCCGGATTTCATCGCACCGCTTTTGCGGTTAGGCGGTATTTCCCTGAACGCGGGCAATTCCATAGATTGGTCGACACGTGGCTGGGCCACTGTTCCAATACCATCGCTTAAAGTACGCCATCGCGCGTTAAAAACCAACGTGGGATGCCGAGCGAAATGCACATGAGCCGTTGATATGGGCAAAGGTAATCGGACAATGTTCGGCTGACGGAGATGCCCGGACGATAACCAAAGTGCACCGACAATAAAAGAGGTATGGTGCACGCGTTTGATTGGGTGTTGCTGCGTATGCATAGGTGGGGCCGGTTCAAAATCCTTATTATAAAGTTTTGTTTCCAAAGCATGGAATATTAATATAAGGTCCGAAGGTTTATTACATAGTATTTGTTAAGCAGCGCGTTGGTTATACACGTAAAGCATTGGTTATAAGGGTTCGGATATATATATAAGCAGTGGAAATATAGTTTAACATTCGAGAATCGGGTTGTAAGTTATTTTTCGATTTCTTTGAAATTCATAAATAAACCAAAAGAAAGGAAAAACCGATCGAGTCACGACGATGGTTGACCATCCCTCCTCAGAAGACATTCTAGCTTTGAAGTTGCATCATTTGTATCGAGCAAGTCTCGACATTGTTTTGCTAACATGGCAATCCGAGTTGGTAGAGGTGCCGGCGTAAGAACACCGTTGCCAACGCCTCGAGGTGTTGGGGATGTTGCGCAGGGTCGAGGCTGCATTAGACATGGAGCGAAGACAGACCGGGGATCCTGAAGACACCAGTGAACCAGAAATGGAAGAATCTGAAGAAAATGTTGAGATTCCTCCTAACCTGAGGCTCCTGAGAACTATTCTATGATCTGCAGTTAAGCCCAGGATTGAAGTGTCAAGCTATGTAGGGGGACTGAATCCAGAAGAGCTGGTGGACTGGATAAATGAATTAAACAAGTGCTTCGATTATGAAGAAATAAGTGAAGATAAAAAGGTCAAGTTTGCAGTGACAAAGCTGAAGGGACATGCTGCACTTTGGTGGGATGGAGTGCAGGCAGAAAGGAGGAGAGTTGGAAAGCAACCTATCAAGAGCTGGACCAGAATGATGGCCAACTTGAAAGGTAAATTCCTACCTAGTGATTATCAGCTGAAATTGTATAGACAAATGCAGAACCTGAGACAGAGGTTGCTGACAGTAAAAGAATACACAGAGGAATTCTACAAAGTAAGCATAAGAGCTGGGCAATTCCAAGACACACTAGAGAAGACTGCCAGATATGTGAATGGTCTCAAGCTGGAGATCCAAGATGAGATTGGTCTTCTATCTCCCAAGACAGTAGAAGAGGCCTATCAGATGGCCTTGAAAGCAGAGGAGAAACTCCAGAGGAAACAATCTGCCAAGAAAAGAGGTACTTTCCGTGGGAAGGGAAGTCAGGGTGGTAGAGGAAAGCCTGCTACACCCAAGGATGGAGCTAACAGTAGCTCACCTCAGAATGCATCTACAGAGGAGGATGCAAGGGGCAGAAGGGGTTCTTATAGAGGAAAAGGAAGAGGAGGCAGAGACAGAGGTAGAGGTAGAGAGTTGAGGTGTTATAGATGCCAGTAAGTGGGACACAAGCACTATGAATGTCCAGAGAATGTGGGTGCTGGTCCAAGGAATGTTGTTGTTTCCTAGGCTGAAAAAGAGGCAGAAATTGAAGAATACATTCTTCTAGAGAGGGGAGATTCCTTAGTGGTAAATAAGGTCCTGTTGAAGCAAGCTAAAGAGGTCACTGAGCCTGCACAGAGGAAGACTTTGTTTAGGAGCATATGCAAGGTCCAAGGGAAATGCTGCCAGCTAGTCATTGATAGTGGCAGCACAGACAATCTGGTTTCCACTGAGGTAATAGAAAAGTTTAAGTTGAAGACAAGGGAGCATCCAAATCCCTACAGAGTGTCCTGGCTGCATAAAGGGCACCAGCTGGTTGTGAAAGAACAATGTGAGATAGAGCTGCAAATGGGAAAATACAAAGATAAGGTCCTGTGTGATGTAATGCCCATGGATGTGTGTCATATACTACTGGGTAGACCTTGGTAGTTTGATAGAGCAGCAGTGCATGATGGCAAGAAGAACACTTGCAAGTTCTTCAAAGATGGGGTACAGCATACATTGATTCCCATGGAAGAAGGAGAGCCATCCAGCAGAGTGATTGATCCAAAGACCTTGTTGCTGAGCGGGAAGGAATATCTGCAGCAAATGGAGGAAGAAGAGGTAATTTTTTCTTTAGTTTGCAAACCCAAAGTAGTTCTTACTTCTACAAAGATTTCTGATTTGCCAATAGAAATCCAAGAGATGTTAGATGATTACTGTGACATTGTTGTGGATGATTTACCTGATGAGCTGCCACCTGTGAGAAAGATCAGCCATCAGATAGATTTTATCCCTGGTTCAAATCTGCCAAATAAGGCAGCCTACAGAATGACTCCCAAGGAAAATGAAGAAATCAGGAGGCAAGTACAGGAATTGGTGGACAAGGGACTTATTAGAGAAATTTTGAGTCCATGTGCAGTACCAGCAGTATTGAGCCCAAAGAAAGATGGAGGCTCGAGGATGTGTACTGATTCCAGAGCAATTAATAAGATCACAATCAGGTACAGATTTCCTTTGCCCAGAATTGAGGATTTAATGGACTGTTTGAGTGGTGCTAAATATTTCTCAAAGATAGATTTGAAGAGTGGATACCATCAGATTAGGATAAGAGAGGGTGATGAATGGAAGACTGCCTTTAAGACAAATGAAGGACTGTATGAATGGATGGTAATGCCTTTTGGGTTGTCAAATGCACCTAGCACTTTTATGAGACTTATGAATGAAGTATTGAAAGAGTTCATTGGTAAATTTGTGATAGTGTATTTGGATGATATATTAGTTTTCAGCAGAACTAAAGAGGAACATTTGAGGCATCTTAATCATGTCTTGAAGAAGCTGCACCAAGAGAAACTGCTGATAAATTTAAAGAAGTGCTCATTCATGAAGGAAGAGTTGGTGTATTTGGGATTTTTTGTTTCCGCAGAAGGATTGAAGATGGACCCAGAAAAGGTTAAGGCAATTGTGGAGTGGCCTTCACCCAGGAATGTTTTTGAGGTAAGAAGTTTCCATGGAATTGCTAGTTTTTACAGAAAGTTTATAAGAAACTTTAGTAAGATCAATGCACCCATAATTGAAACAATAAAGAAGAGCAAACAGCCATTTAAGTGGACTGCTGAAGCAGAAATAAAATTTAAAGTTTTGAAGCAAAAGATAACGAAGAAGCTTGTTTTGATTCTGCCTGATTTTACTAAACCGTTTCAAGTAAAATGTGATGCCAGTGGAGAGGCCATTGGAGCTGTGTTGAGTCAGGATGATAGGCCTGTGGCATATTTCAGTGAAAAGCTGAATGACACCAGAAGAAAGTATTCCTCTTATGAGAAGGAATTCTATGCAATTGTTCAGGCACTGAAGAAATGGAGACATTACTTGATGTCCAGGGAGTTTGTATTATATTCTGACAATCATGCTTTGCAGTATATTGTACAGCAGCCCAAGTTGAAACATAAGCATGCTAAATGGGTTGAGTATCTCCAAGGTTTTAATTTTGTTTTGAAACATATAAGTGGCCAAGCCAATAAAGTAGCCGATGCTTTGAGTAGGAGGCACATGCTTGTTCAAGAAACAAATTTTGAAGTTGTAGGATTTGATTTCCTGAAAGAATTGTATAAAACAGATCCAGATTTTAAAGAAGCATTTGAGGCATGTAGTAACCCTGTTTTAACAGATAGAAGCCAGTGGCTGGATTATTTCCTGCAGGAGGACTTGTTATTCAGAAGAAGCCAACTGTGTGTACCAAGATGTTCCATGAGAGAAAATTTGATCAAAGAAAAGCATAGTGGTGGACTTGCTGGACACTTTGGTACTGATAAGACTTATGAGCAGCTGAGTCACTTTTATTTCTGGCCCAAGATGAGAACAGAAGTGGACAAGTTTGTGAAGAATTGCAAGATTTGTCAATATGCCAAAGGAAGGAGCCAGAATGCAGGATTGTACACTCCCTTACCTATTCCAGACAGGCCTTGGGACATGGTGAGTATGGATTTTGTTCTAGGATTTCCCAAGACTCAGAGGGGGAATGATGCAGTCTTTTTTGTAGTAGACAGATTCTCCAAAATGGCACATTTTATTCCATGCTATAAAACCAGTGATGCCACCCATGTTGCTAACTTGTTTTTCAAGGAAGTTGTTAGATTGCATGGGTTGCCCAAGAGTATTGTTTTAGACAGAGATACCAGATTTGTAGGTCACTTTTGGAGGAAACTGTGGAAGAAACTTGGTACCAAACTAAGTTTCAGCTCAGCTTATCATCCCCAGACTGATGGACAAACTGAGGTGGTAAATAGAAGTCTGGGAAATTTGTTGAGAAGTCTTGCAGGAGAGCATCCCAAGCAGTGGGATCACATATTGTCCCAAGAAGAATATGCATATAATGATTCACCAAACAGGAGCACAGGTCAGAGTCCATTTCATATTGTTTATGGAATACACCCCAGAGGAATATCAGAGTTAAGAAATCTGGGAAGGGCAGAGCTAAGGAGTGCAGATGGTGAAGAATTTGCTTCAGAGATCCAGGCCATACATGAACAAGTGAAACAACAACTACAAGGCAGCAGCATCAGATACAAAAGCAGAGCAGACTTGAGAAGAAGATAAGTTCATTTTGAAGTAGGAGATTTGGTTTTGGCACACTTGAGAAAGGAGAGATTCCCAAAGAGGCAGTATAATAAACTGAAGTACAAAAAGATTGGACCATGCAAGATACTTAGGAAGTTTTCTGCAAATGCTTATGAGATTGAATTGCCACCTGATGTTGGAATATCTCCCATTTTTAATGTTGCATATTTGTACAAGTATGAAGATGATGGTGCAGAAGAAGGAGCAGCAGACAAGGAACAGATTGAGTGGAAGGAGCAGCTACCTCCAGCACAGCCATTACAACCAGAGAGGATACTGGATAAAAGACCATTTAGAAGGACCAGAGGACGAGAGTACTTTCAGTAGTTAATCAAATGGAAGGATAAGCCAAAAGAAGATGCCACTTGGATGACTGAAGAAATGTTAGAGAAGATAGGCAGATCAGTGGGAGAGCTCATGGACAGGAGCCCATGAAGAAGATTGCCCTCGAGAGTCTGATGCAGGGGCATTAGGCACTAGCCAGCAATGTAGGAGTTTTGTCCACATGTTGTGGCTAGGAGGGTTGGAAAAGAGTTGAATTGCTACAGCCAGGTGTCTTCACCTTAGCTGATTGTATTATTAGATCAATTAGAGTCTTAGAAGTTGAATAGCTCAGTTAGTCTAGTTGTCAGATTCCCGTTAGTTAAATTGTTTTAATTAGACTGTTGAAATTCCATAAACGGTCCTTGCAGAGGAACCGAAAGGACATATGTATATGTATATAAATGTATTCCCTCGGATGCCAAAGAGGGAGGGGGAGATTTCCACAAAACTATGTGTGTTACAATTACTTCCAATTAAATAGTTTCTGTGCGCGTTTATCCTAGAATCGTGTTGAATCCTAAATTGTCAAGAGGTTGTTTGATTGCGAAGTAATGAACTCTATGCATGTATAATCGAAACCCTGTGAATTCAATCCCGCCGCATGCGTGGTCTCTGCGTGAAATCGTGGTCATTTAACTCTTCCTTATGATAATATAAGTCTCGCTTTGTTTTAAAATAAGTACATTTGTTTGTTGATAATCAGAATTCCCAACCCAAGCCGAAAACCCTGAGTTAAGGCGGACGAAGGATAACGCCACCCGACACATTAACCTTGGTAAAGCATTGTAGCAAAACCACGAGTGGGTTCCGGATTTCATCGCACCGCTTTTGTGGTTAGGTGGTATTTCCCTGAACGCGGGCGATTCCATAGATTGGTCGACACGTGGCTAGGCCACTGTTCCAATACCATCGCTTAAAGTACGCCATCGCGCGTTAAAAACTGACGTTGGACGCCGAGCGAAATGCACACGGGCCGTTGATATGGGCAAAGGCAATCGGACGGTGTTCGGCTGACGGAGATGCCCGGACGATAACCAAGGTGCACCGACGATAAAAGAGGTACGGTGCACACGTTTGATTGGGTGTTGCTGCGTATGCATAGGTGGGGCCGGTTCAAAAGCCTTATTATAAAGTTTTGTTTCCAAAGCATGGAATATTAATATAAGGTCCGAAGGTTTATTACATAGTATTTGTTAAACAACGCGTTGGTTATACACGTAAAGCATTGGTTATAAAGTTCAAGGATATATGTATAAGCAGTGGAAATATAGTTTAACATTTGAGAACTCGGTTTTAAGTTATTTGTTGATTTCTTTGAAATTGATAACAAACCAAAGAAAGGAAAACCGATCGTAGTCACGATGACGGTTGACCATCCTCTCCTCAGAAGACATTCCATCTTTGAAGTTGCGTCAGGTTCTATAGAGATGATCTATTTTCTTCTTCAACATCTTCTGCCACAGTTGGTGATGAAGTGGTTCTAGGTTTTGAGGCTTTCTTAGGAGTGACCACATCAATTTCATAACCACTCATGAACAAGAAAGAAATCCAATCTCTGTCTAACCTCCTCAATTCTTCTAACACTAACAGCTTAATTAGACCATGATGAAAAAGAGATCTTTCATTTCCCTCTGTCTTGATTTGAACCTTATCTAGAATTTTGTTTCCCCTTTTCTTCAATTCTAGCTTCCCACTTCAACACCACATCTTGAATTTGGAAATTTTCTTCTTTGACCTTTCTGTCAAATGTCTTCTTTACTCTGCATTGTGACTGCTGATGGCTGTTGTATACCTCATCCTTCTTTTCCTGTAGATTTGTAAGCTGGTTTAAACTCATCTAAATAAAATTAGGCTCCTCTTCTAGTCCTTGCAGCAATTTCATTACAGGCACTCCCAAGGATGTGGGAAAAATGGCTTCAGCTCCATACACTAATTCATAAAGTGAAGTACCAATGGATCTTTTTGTACATAATCTATCAGCCCACAAAGCATACTTCAACTTCAGATGCCATGATCTTTTGCTTTCTTGTAGTACCTTATTGATAATTCTCACAATGCTTTTATTAGAAGATTCAACAAGACCATTACCCTGTGGGTAATAAGAAGTTGAGTGTCCAAGTGTTATGTGATACTAATGAAAAAATATAATCAATATTTTGGATTTAAAAGCCTGTGCATTGTCAATAATAATCTTCATAGGACAGCCAAACCTGGACAATATGTTCTTTTCTAAGAATTGGATGATGACTGAATCATTTGCCTTCCTTGTTTGGATTGCTTCAATCCACTTAGTGAAATAATCTGTTGCTGTCAGGATCTAGAGATGCTGCCCTGAAGATGATGGGTGTATTTCACCAATAAAATCCATCCCCCATTTTTGGAAAGGCGCCTCAACATAAATTGGCATCAAGGGTAAAGGACCTAGCTTTTTCTTACCATAAAAAATATGACATTCATGGCAGGAAGCTATCTTCTTGTAAACATCCTTGAACATGGTGGGCCAGTAATACCATGCTCTGAGAATTTTTATTTCTATGGCCTTCCAGTAGTGGTGTCCTCCACAATCTCCCTTATGAAATTCTTCAATCACATTTTCAACTTCCTCTTCTAGCAAACAGTTCAAAAGAATGCCACCAGTATATTTCCAGTATAGATTCTTATCTATAATGCATTACCTTAGATATTTCAGCTTTACAAATATTTATTTTGATTTAGTCAACTCTGCAGAAGCTCTGTGATGATGCAAGAAAAAGATAATATCTTTGTACCATTCAAATAAAATGAAATTCTCTTCAATAGGAATGAAATCTTCATCTTCATCTGAAAATTCTGAAATTTTTGAAATAAAATCCATGTTAAGACAGTCAAAATTAGATTGTGCCATCAACTTTGCCAACCCCTGTCCTTTCACCAATTTTGTAGGTATGATTTCTATGTCATACTCCAACAAATTAGCTATCCACTTCCCTCTCTTGCCATCAGGATCAACTTGTGTCAAGATGTCCTTAACCACAGTGTTAGGCACAAATGCTATGACATGAGAATGTGGAATATAGATTCTGAAGTCTTTAATGGCTTTGATCAAAGAATATGCCTATTTTTCTAAAATATTGTATTTCAGATCTGAGTTAGCAAGGGTTTTTCTAAAGAATGAAATGGGTTGCTCTGTACCTTTCTATCCTTTTTGCAGCAAAACTCCAGCTATAGTATTTTCAGATGCAAATGTGAAAACCATAAATTATTTTGAAAAATTTGGACTACTCAATACTGGAGCCTGAGTGAGTGCTTTATTTATTTCTTCAAATGATTGCTTGGCTTCAACTGTCCATTTAATATCAGCTCCTTTCTTCAACATCTTGGTAACGTCTTTGAAAATCTTAGCAAAGTTCGGGATGAACCTTCTAACAAAGTTTACTCTTCCAAGAAAAAGACCGAATTTCTGTCGTGTTCCTTGGCACTTCTATCTTCTGAATGACATTGAATATGTTTGGATCAATCTTTATCCCATATTTTGATATAATATGTCCAAGAAAATTTCCAGAGGTTAGAGAAAAAATAATTTTAGTGGGATTAAGAGAAATATAAAATCTTCTACACTTCAACAAAAATTTCTCCAAATGCTACAAATTGTCTTCCTCCTTTCTTGAAAATACAGTTATGTCATACAAATAGACCACCACTAGCTTATCTTTCTCCTCAGCAAAGGAAATTTCCATTTCCCTTTGAAAAGTCGCTCCTAAATTCATCAAACCAAAGTGCATCTTGGCAAACATGAATGTTCCCCATGGTGTGGTAAAATAAATTTTCTCCTTGTATTTTGGGTGTACCAATATCTGATTGTATCCTGAAAAACCATCCAACATGGACATCCTTTGAGAGCCAACAATATTCTGCAAAATTTGATCCATCTTAGGAAGAGGGTAGTTGTCTTTCAAAGAAGCCTTATTCAAGTTTCTGAAATCAATATAGATTCTGATCTCTCCACTTTTTTTTTTTTTTTATTGGTACCAAGTTAGCAAGCCATTTTGAGAATCTAATAGGAACAATAATTTTTGCATCAAAAAGTTTTTTAATTTCCTTCTCAATTAGAGGCATGAGTAATGGATTAATCCTTCTCAATTTCTATTTGAAAGGTTTCTCATTCTCTTTGATAGGAATAGTGTGCTGAATAATAGTAGGATCATACTTTTTCAGATCAGCATAACTCCATGAAAAAACATCAATAAAATTCTTCATCATCTCAATATATTTCTGTTTCATCTCTACATAAAGAAACTTAGAAAGCTTTATCATTTTAGGCACTTCTACTGTACCAAGATTACAAGTCTCTACCTCTTCATCATCAACTTGCATTCTAGGGGATTTGAAAACATTATTTTGGTCAAATGGTTTTTCAAGTGGAATAAGACCCTTGCGTATACAATTATTCTTCAGCTGCAAAACTTCAGAATTACCCTTAGTTTCAGCAATCATGTTTTGCTGATCTACTTGTGTGATTTCAAAATCCTCCTTCAAATCTATGAAATTTTTGACTTGTTGGTCATCTTCAAACACTTGCCAATGGATGATGTTATCTAGGATGGCAGGCCTATGACAAAATTCAATTTCATACTTCTCAGTGGAATTTGTAGGGATGAAAAACAAACTTGCAGAAACATCTAGGGAATCAACTACTGATTTTTTATCCCTAGTTTTCACAATAAATAAATATTCTTGAAATATTTCCAACATTTCCATGATCACATTTCTGTAAGCTCTCATCCCACATCCTTAGTTTGATATTTTCCTTCAACTTGTTTGATTACCAATTCAAAATCTCCAGAAGCTGAATTTTTTTGAGCACCCAATCTTTTCAAAATTTCCAAACCCAAAAAAAGAGATTCATATTCAGCCATATTATTTGTACAGTCAAAGTTCAGTTTGAAAGAATAGAACTTACTTTCATCATTAGGAGTAGTGATCCATATGCCTGCTCCAACCGCATCTCTTCCATGAGATCCATCAAAGTGAAAAAGCTACCAACCCTTTGCTTTTTCTTCTATGATTTCCTGATTTTCAACTTCTTGAATTTTTTCTTTCCCTTCACTTTTTGCTTCATTAGTTAGCTCATTGAAAAGAATTGTTGATCCTAATTCGGTTTCAACATCATAAATTGGAAAATTCTGAGGTTTATCCTTGCTGCTTACCATATATTCCATCCTAGTCTCCCTATACAATCTTCTTTTCTCACCAAAAATAAGAATCATGGCATATGTCAAGTCCATCTGCATGATGCCTTTGATTTTTGCTGCCCAAGATCTGGATAAGGAAATGCCAAACTTGGGTGGAATATCTTCCACGTCAATGTCCATTACCATTGTCTTGGCAGGCACTTGTGTTAGGCCAACAACAACATATTTGATCAATCCTATGCATTTAACTCTTTTAGAATCAAAAGAAAACAAATCCTTGTATGGCCTAGTGATCCCCAAACCCATCCTCTCCATAATAACCTTAGGCATAAGGTTATTAGAATCCCCTAATTCCAACATGGCATTGTGTAAATTCATGTCATGGATACTAAGGCTGACATAGAAAGGAGGTATTTCTTCATTCTATTCGTCTTCTAATCTTTATCCTAAGTAGATGGTAGGATGGTCTCCCTATACATTAAGGATATCTAAAGCTCCTGGTTGAGAATTTAACATTTTTGAAAATTTTCTTCTGTACTCATTTACCTTAAGAATTTCTCCAAAAGGAATTGGAATCTTGATTTTATAAATCTCATTCTCCAAACTGAAAATAGAAGTAATATTTTAACTCTCTTTGACAGGGGGAGGAAGTGGTGGATCCTTTTTAGATTCAGCTTCTTTAGGAGCATACTTCTTTAGATGTGTTTTATTTGTAGTGATAGGAGCATTTATTTTTCTCAGATTGTATTTCTTCTGCATCTCAAAAATTTCATGTTGATAAACCTTAAGATAGTCATATTGTCCCTCACCCTTATTTACATCATGATCTGACTCATCATGCTCTTCTTTGGTCAAAAAAATTCCAGACATGTTTTAAACTAGGCAGTGGATAGAGTCTTCTTGAATCTCAGGTTGAGTTTCTTCTTCATCAATCAAATTCTACTGAAAAGGAGGCCTTACTTGAGGTCAGGTTGATTTCTGTTTTCTCTTTGTCTTTGATGATTCTGAGGCCTTCTAAACTGTGGATTTCTAAATTTTGGGTCATGTTGTGCAAGAGATGCATAAGCATTTCCTATGGAAAGTCTATCCATGAGTTTTTCCATAGTCTTCATCATAGAAGCAAACTTAACATCTAAGGTGTAAGGATTTTCTTCTTATTTTAGTTTTTTTTTACCCATCTTAGACTTCTTAGCTGCTATCATATTTAATTCTACTTTCACAACATCATTTTGCATTTCTGCTAGTGAAAGATATTCTCTTTCTCTAAGTAGAATAGAGAATTCATAATCAATTGCCTCAACATAGTGCATGAGTAGCTCTTGGTGGAGGTTTAAGATGAGCAAGTATAGAATCATAAACTTTGTTAAATATCTTGGAGAAATTTTGGATAGTTTCATCTACAATTATTTTTAAACTATTGTATTTAGTAAGGGCCTGCACAGGGTTTATTTTATTCCCCATTTTCTCAAAAAAATATCCTCAAACTGTTTCTAATTATGCAAGATTCCTGGAGCTAGAGCTTTAAACCATTTTCTGAACTCACCAGTAAATTTTTTATCAAATAGTCTCATTTTGAAATATTCATGGTCTACTTCCTCTCTGTCTATGAAATCATTAAATTGGTCTACATGTTCCTTTGCTATAATTTATTCATCACTACCCCAGGTTTTAATCTTGGTTAAGTATTTACTTGGGAGGGCATTAAGAACATCTGGGAGAACAAGTGGAGCATATCTAGCAGGTGCAAGAGGAGGTGGAGGTAGAACATTTCCAGTCATGATAACATGGACGACGGTATTTCTAGGAACAATAGTAGAAGAAGATGAGCTATTAGGAGGTGGTGTAGTTGGTCTTTGTAGTCTAGATACAAATGAGCTCTAGTTAGGTAAAGGAATACCAGATTTTCTTCTTAGCAAGAATTCAAATGGGTCTAATTCCTTTAAATTATCAAAAGGTTCCCTCTCTAACAGTAAATTTGATGTAACTTCCTCCTAGAATTATTCTATTTCCTTTTTGGTTACAAGGGCTGAGGTATCAATACCTTGTCTTTACAAGTCTATAACAATCTCAGTCAATTCATTTTCAATCTAAGACCTAAACAAAACTGCCTGAATTTTATCATCGAATTTCTTATCTTCAGGACTTCTTACAATTTCAGAGGACGAAGCTCTTGAGTGTGATGGAGTACCTGATTTTGAAGAGCTGCCTTGAATGCCTGTAGAAATTGTGTTTGGATTATCCACAATTATAGGTGGGTTAGGATCTGGATTGCTCCTTGTATATCTCCTTCTCGAAGCCACCTTCAAACATGAAAATTTGTAATGGAGTCACCAAGGTAGTTGTAGCCTCAAAAAAATTCTTAGGTCCTGCTACCTCCAAGAGTTTAGCTTCACTGTTTGCAAAAAAAATTCGGGAAATATGTCTTCTGACTCCCAAAAGATGCACCAAAATGTTATCACCAAATTTATCTTGATTGGCTTCTCATCAATCAACTCAATGTAACTATTTCAAACCACTTATAACTGAATATTAGCCTTTTTAGTTTGAGAGGGCTCTCTCAAAGGGGGTTTATAATTTTCAATAAAGATAAAACTAGATGGCTAACTCTATGAATTGTGACTTGGTTTGGTATGATTGCAGGTTTAAAAAAGAAGGCTTGCTACCATTGGGCTATCGAGTCAACATCAATAGTATTAGTGACAATGGTTCTTCACATGGAAGTTGAGGCAGATAGAGGTTTTTAACAAAGACAATTCATACACACAACATAAGGAAAACACAATAATTTCACCCCTAAAGGAAGTTAGAGAATAATAGCATGAATTCTGAGTAATTAGAGATAAAATCCACTGCAAGTGATTGAACATAAAGATACAGAACAATAACACATTAAAAATCTCATGATAATCTCAGGTCTAGAAGTAGAATGTCATTGTATATTACTGATAATGGATAAAACATACAAGCAACAATTTGATACAATATTATCCAACCCTTTTCTCTTCGATATTTAGTCTATAAAAAAACATTCTTTACAATGTAGATGATCTGCCCAACTGGCTAGATCTTTGAATTATACCCTGACACCTATCATAACTGAAACTACTAACTTAAAATAGAAAAAGGAGAACTATCATTTAAGAAATTGAACTCCTAATAGGACTCTATCTCCTATTTATTACATTCGGTTCTCCTAACAGTGAAACAGTTACATAATATATGTCACATGCTCGAGGGATAATTCATCACCACTTTATGTATTTAAAACACCCCTAGATCTATGGAACACAATCCTACTTTTTAGGAATGGATAACCTTCACTTTAATCATTTTTTTGACTTATGAGTTGGCTATGTCACACTCCTTTTGAGCAATGAATATCTACTGATATGTCCCACTGAAATGTTGGAGGTCTCTAGCTGGCTAATGTGCTATTGGAATTCTAAAAAATCTTCAAAATATCCTCACTACGAAATAGGAAAGTTTAGGCAGTTTTGTAGCTAGTTTTCATAGCGTATGAAAACTTTCTTTTCACCTATCTCCTTGACACCTTTGCTGTTCAAACATATTTACTATGTCAAGACACCTTGAAAAAAATCAATCTACCTCCATAATACTTGAAAAAACTGAAATTTAAGGCAAAAATGCACCTTTAGAAAATTTCATAGCGTTTTTCTGGCTTCAAGCCTGAAGCACGCTACAAAACTGTCCAAAAAAGCAAAAAAAGTTGTTTTTGTAACTGTCTTGAAAAATTGTTCTCCAACTGAAAAATTTAGGTTCTCTGAATTTTATGAACCTCATCAAACATATCCCAACCCATTTTTTCATTATTTTGGTGTTTCTTCTTCATTCACAGTTAATTGGCTGATGGGTTCTTCTACCACTGTCATCTTCAGTCCTTTATTTTCTAACTCCATTTGAATCAAATCTAGCTGTTCCTGAAGATCTTCCACTTGATATTTTAATGCTTTGTTTTTGGATTGTAAGTGCAAGTTTATCCTTTTAATGTGTTTGACCTCCCCTCTTAATGGCTGAGTCCATTTCAGCAACATTTTTGTATTGTCCAAGGTTTTTGAAACACTTGTGACTTTCTCTTCCCATATTTTCCTCATCTGTTCAAATTGAACCTTCTCAGCTCAGTGTTAAATTTTCCTCTAGCTTTAGAAGTGATATCTCTTTACTTGCTTCCTTCAACTTCTCTTTGAGGGTTTATATTTCTGAATTTTTAATCATTTTCTCTTTTCCCTTTCTTTGCCTGATAACTACTTCCTCTTTTTCTGATGGAGACAAAACTATGATGCTTGTTGGCTAGGAAAATTTATTGATTTTCCCAATCTCTTTGATTTCCATGACCTTCTTTGCATGTCTGGTCATTGGCTTCCTTGGTTGAAATATAAAACCAAAATTATCACCTGCAAAATGTATTTTTTTAGCAGTCTTACCTTTCTTTAGCTTTCTTCCTCCATCTTCAATGTCTTTAGCTTGCACAATGGGTGAATCTTCAATGTCAATTCCATGAAGGATATCCTCCAAATTTCCTTTAGCCAATGTCTGGCTTCTAGTGACTCTCTTGATGCCTTGTTTGTTGATTGTATGCTTCTATTTTGTAAGTGCTGCTTGAGGTGTTTCAGTCTCTTGCAAAGGTTTTGTTCCCATGTTCACTGGTTCTGCAGGAGATGATCTATTTTCTTCTTCAATTTATTCTACCACATCTGGTGATGAAGTGGTTCTAGGTTTTGAGGCTTTCTTAGGAGTGACCACATCAATTTCATAGCCACTCATGAATAATAAAGAAATCCAATATTTTTCTAATCTCCTCAATTCTTGTCACACTAAAAACTTAATAAGACCATGACAAAAAAGAGATGTCTCATTTCTCTTTGTCTTGATTTGAACCTTATCTAACATTTTCCCTAAACTTTTGTATAAATAAAATGGCAGGTCAAGTGACCTCTTACTTACAAAATGCAGAAGAAGTCTAAGATGGTAGGAGAAGACCATATGAAACCTTCCTTCACAGGTAAAATAATTTTAAATGACCATCAACATCTTTGCATAATTCTCCTTCATAAAACTCCTAGGGATAAATCAACTTCACTGTGTTCTTGCTTGATAAACTCTTTGTAATCATGCATTGTGAATTTGATGCCTTTAAACCATTTTTCACCACCTTTGAGGATTCCTGTAGCTGAGGATATGCTCTTTGGTGTCATTGTAAGGTTCAAAATTCCAACCTTTGATGCTATTCCTATGAAGCTGGTGGGAAAATCTTTTGAAAACCTCTGACAAAATTGCAAGCAGTCAGTCCTTCTGAAAACCTCCATGGTAGTAGGGTCTTCATTGAGTAATTTCATATCCATGGGCTTATACCTGGGACAATGGCCACCCTTATTTGTTTTCTTTCTTGCAGCCATAGATGATTTATATACTTCACTGCCTCGCTTGTTGATGACACTTGCAGAATTCGAACTTGCCAGCAACCTGCTTGGCTTGATGAAGTAGCTCTCCAAGGATTGAATCACATGCAAAGATAAACCACAATATTACAAAAGGCTAATTTAGGTGAGGTTTAAAGGTTTTAACTGACAACTCGAGCTTCAATCATCACACATGCAAGCAAAAAGGGTAATGATGACATCAAACACGACTATGTACATTTGAATTTTACTATAACAACATTGAATGTCCTCTACCTTTAATTATATAATCAGAAAATGACACCTCATACAACTTTGACAAGGCATGTTAAAAAAAACATTTTCGTAGCGAAATTGGTTGATCTTCTAATATATTCACTACAAAACTATTAGGCAATTTCGTAGCGAAATTTGCTATTTTCTTTTGTAAAACGCTACTAAAATATGAAAAAATGACAGATGTGCCCTTTTGAGTTTGAATGCATGGGGAATGAAAAATGACATGATATGGGGCTGATTTGACTGAGATGGCATAAATGGAGGTGATAAAAAAACTTAGGATAGGCTTAAAAAATGCAAAAAATTTCCTATACCACCTTGAAATGGATTAGGAGACCTTATCCATTTGGTGAGTGACTTGTATGACCCTATTAAGAATTTTTTCACAACTTAATGAGTGATAACATACATAGTGGTAGCTGAAATACCAACCTCCTATGACATACTCCTTTCCAGATCATGGCTTAGGAAATTGGGGGAAACCCTTCAAATGGATCCCTCATACACCACTATAATAGTATTTTTGGGGTAGGAACATATGCTTTACAGAGAGGGAAAGATTCTCTATGTCATCAATGATGCTAAGAACTTTAATAACATACTGATTCACGCCATGGAAGAATCAATGGGATTCTATAGTCTATCGATTACCCCTGAACTTACTATCAAAATGTTTGCTGACCATGTAGTACGAGAAGCCTCATTCGACCTTAATGACGTATGGAAATTTTTTTCGATGGGGCATGCTCTCAAGAAGGTACAGGAGAGGGAGTGATTTTGATACTTCCCATGGGGTAAATCATCTCTCTCTCCTATAAACTAGAATTTGATACTTCCCATGGGGTAAATCATCTGAATATGAAGCATTAATTTTAGGGTTAGAAAAAACTCATAAAATGGGAGTGAAAAACCACACAATTTTTGGGGATTTAGAATTAGTAGTCTTGCAAGTGAGAAATATTTATACAAAAAAAAAACCCCACATGAGTTTTTATTAAAATTTTGTTTGAGATATTATTAATAATTATTATGATTCTTTTAACATGACAATTTTGTGCAGGGAAGAAAATAAATCTGCAGATGCGTTAGCGGTTGCATCCAGTTCCTTCCATTCTCATCCTGAGCTAAAACTAAAGCACGAGGTGGAAATAAATTACCGACCTTCCTTCCATAAAAATATCAAACATTGGAAAGTCTTTAAAGACGATCAATAATTAAGGAGATTCTTAGAGATTTTGGATACGTTCTGTACAATAAATATTGACTCCAGTGAAGAACCATCGGAAGATGACCCAAGAAATGAACCAAACCATGGCGAGTTGAATGAACTCCTAAATCAAATTGGAGGCAATGAATAAATCCAAATAAAAATAAACTTCATCTCCAAAGGACTAGTTTCTCTTAAGAAGTTTTCGATTGCAACAACGTCCCAACTGAGTCGTCCTTCAATCTTGTGGTTGAGAATGTGGAAGAACATAACCTTGACACAAAAGATAATACCCAAAGGGTGAAACACGCTAAGTCTCTGAAACTTGAATACAAAAATACGTACATCCGAGTTGTTTAAGTAGTCTAAAGATGTTTTAATATGGAGTTATGAAGACTTGAATACTTATGATAATTCCATTATCCAATATAGGATACCATTTAAAGAGAATACTAAGTTGTGAAAAATTAGGATATTTAATCCTATTCTATTGCCAACAATAAAAATGAAGATAAAAAATTAATTGGATGGAAATATCATAGTCTGAATGAGGTACTCTATGTGGATTTTAGGAATCTGAAGAACAAAAATTAACCTCTTCCTAAGATGGACCACTTGTTGCAAAAAGTGATAGGAGTTTCCAAAGTATTGATGATGGATGGTTTCTCAGGTTACAACCAGATAACGCTGCACCTACATGACAAAAACAATATGACATTCATAATTCCATGGGGTACCTTCATGTATGATAAAATTCCTTTTGGATTTATGAATGCGATACCTACTTTTCAAAGAGCTATGGACATCACATTTGTGGGAGAGAGGGATAGGTTCATAGTTATATATATTGATGACATGATTGTTTTCTCAAAATGAGACAAATTTAATTTGGAGCATTTGAAACAAACCTTTTTTTATGCAACTAACTCACAAAATAGAAGAAAATATAGATCAATGACTTAGAAATCATCCTCTTCGAGTGGGGAAACCTCCTTTACATTAAATAAATGAGAAATTCTTGGATGACTCAAATGAAAAAAACCTATTTCTTTCCATAGGAGTCTAAGGGCTCCCAATATAATCAAAGGCCGCATAGTTATAATAATGTAAGAGGACAACAATAGCAATAGTGGGCTTCTATGGGGCACAATAATAAAAATATGGGGATAAAATGTGCACAACAATAACAATAATGGGGCTACACTAACAATGAAAATAAGGGGATACATTAGTATTATAGGGTATTAACATGCCCCTATCCTTCAAAAAAGTGTTTTCCTAAACGATTGAGTAGTTCTAGATGCTTCTGTATAAAATACTCATTCTCCCACGTGGAATCTTCAGCAGTTAAGTTCTTCCACTTGATGAGATACTCTAAAATTGATAAATGTTGTCGCTGTTGAATCCTTATTTCCGTGACTGCTTCAGGTTCCAATATGATTTTTACTTCCTCGTCAAGTTCTGGAAATATTTTTTGAACTAGGATTTTGTTACCTATAAGCTTCTTTAAGCATGAAACATGGAAATTTGGGTGCACTCAGGAAGATGTAGGAAGCTCCAATTTGTATGCCATAGTACCAATCTTTTGCAAAACATTGTAAGGACCATGGTAATTTGGCGATAATTTATTATCCTTCTTAGCTTGCTTGAGGGACATTTGGTTGTATGGTTGTAGCTGTAAAAATACCAAGTTGGCTACATCAAAAATTATTTCACTGTGATGTTGATATGGCTGTTGTTTCATTCGATTGTACTACAAAGTGAGGTTATCATTTAAGAGTTGGAGAAATTGTTGTTGATTATAGATGTGATATTCCACTACTTGCACCTTAGAATTTTCTCTTAAATATGATGTGATGGATGGTGGATGATATCCATAAAGTGCTATAAATGTGGTCATTTTTGTTGTAGTATGGAAGGAAGTGTTATACCACCATTCAACCAGAGGTAACCACTTGACCCATTATGTTTGTTTATTAGATACAAAGCAATGAATATATCCTTATAAAAATTTGATCACTATCTCAGTTTTCCCATGAGATTGAGGATGATTTAAAGATGAGCTATGAGCTAGTTGAGTACCAATACAGGAAAATAATTCTCTCCAAAAATTTCCAGTGAAAATGTGATCTCTCTCGCTTAAAATAATCTTTGGGTTTCCATATAGATTTTTAATTGTTTCCAAAAATGAAATAACAACTATGTTGGCTTTAAATAGATGAGATACTGCATAAAAGTGTGCATACTTGGTAATTCTATCAATTACCACCATGATGACACTCTTTCCTTCGGACTTCGGTAAAATTGTGATAAAATACTTTGAAACCTCCTCCCAACATTGACATGGAATGGATAAAGTTTGTAGCAGAGCTAGGGTATCAATTGTCTCAACTTTATTTTTTTGGCAGACCAAACATTCCACCACAAACATTTGAATATCAGATTTAAGGCCATCCCAAAAAAAATATTTCTTGAACTTGTGGTAAATTTTTAAAAATACTGAGTGTCCTCCTAAGGGAGAGGTGTGAAATTCCAAAATAATATTTGTTTTATTTGGGAATTATTACAAAGATATAAGTGATCTTTGTAACATAATGAATCATTTTTCTAGCTAAATCTATTAAATGTATATTTTGCTGCAACTTTTGAAAGGATGTCCACAATTCTTCGTCATTCTTCCATTACTCCCTTGCTTAGTTATCCAATCTGGTTAGATAATATAAATGGCACAAATAAATGCTTCCACATCCTCTTCCTTTCTTGAGAGTGCATCTGCAACAAAATTTAGCTTCCATTTTTTGTAGATGATTTCAAATTCATAATCCAATATATTTGTGACCCATTTTTTCTTCTCTTCTGAAGATAGTCTTTGCTAAAAAAATTATTTAAGACTGTCATGATATTTTTTTACCTTGAAGTGTCTTCCAAATCTCTTATACCAAATGTTATGCAACCAAATCACAAAATAGAAGAAAATATAGATCAACGACTTATAAATTAGCCTCTTCGAGGGGGAAAAATCCTTTGCATTACATAACTGAACAATTCTTAGATGATTCAAATGGAAAAACTTACTTTATATATATAGGAATCTAAGGGGTCCCAATATAATCAGATCCTACATAACAATAATAATGTAAGGGCACAATAATAACAATAGTAAGCTTTTATGGGGCATAATAATAACAATATTGGGACAATATGGGCACAACAATAACAATAAGGGGACTACACTAACAATAAAAATAAGGGGCTACACTAGTATTATAGGGACCTAAAACCTTTCTCAAGTGCATGAGATTTGGCTTATCATTTATTCCTCGTAAGTAATTTTTTGCATTGCAAGAAGGGGAATTGTTTGGACATATTGTCTCAAAGGAAGGTGTCAGAATTGATCCAGATTGACTAGAAGCTATTTCAAAACTTGGTATACCCTGGAATAAAAAGGAAGTCCAATCTTTCTTAGGTAAGATCAACTTCTTTTGCCGATTCATTAAAACTATGTGGAGCTCTTGAAACAAATTATCAACATGCTTAAGAAAAGTAGTGAATTCGGGTGGACTTAGAAAGCACAAGAATTATTTGAGCAGATCAAGAAAGACATTATGGAAGCCCTAGTTCTGGCAAGTACAATTTTTTCTAAATAGTTTTAGGTTTCTCATTTACATCATAACATACCATTGAAATGGTATTGTTGCACAATAACGAAGAAGGGTACACACAACCTATATATTTATTTAATTGTGCACCGAGGGATGAATAATTGAAATACGTTATGTTAAAGAAGAAATAATACACTATGGTGAAGGATTTTAAGAAATTACAAGAATATGTGCTACACTCCAAGGTGTTAGAATATGTACTGTCAGTGACAGTGAAAGAGGTCCTTGTTCTACCTGACAGTGACGGTTGACGTGAAAAATGGATAACAAAAGTACAAGAGTACGATTTGGAAATCAAGCCCACTAAGCTAGTCAAATGTCAAGGACTAGCCAAGATGCTGACCAAAGTAAGCCATGATGCGCTGAAAACATGCAATAACAAATAATTTTGCAATATCAGTGGAGAGTAGAATCGACAAGAACCTCCTTCTTCAGATGAAGAAAATCCATAAGAACCCTTCTTAGAGGAACTTTGAAAATTCCAAAAATCTCCCTAGTATCAAGACATCATCTTCTATTTGTAGAATTTGGAATGTCTACCTAAGATACCAAAGGAAAAATTAAAATCATTAAAGTTGAAAGCAATCAAATATTTCATCTTGGATGAGAGATTATTTTGGAAGGATCCTAATGTGGTCCTTCTATCTTGTGTGATCATGGATCAAACACCCGAGGTCACATCCGAATTTCATAGAGGACCACTTATTACGAAAATTCCATTCCATGCTAGCCTTCAATTTCATCCCGCTCTACCCATTCTCCCATATACACGGGCCTTAACATCACGATCCATTGGACTACCCCCACAACAAAAGCACCCCGGAGAAGGTGACACCACGAGAGATGGAATGGTGAAGGTAGCTGCCCAAACAACAGTTGTGGTGGTCTGTGCATCACAAATATGCAACATACGTATGTGAAATAAGTGACGTAGATTTGGTCATGTGTTGGCCTTGTATCACTTTCACTCCACTTCTAGGGTCCACATGGATTTCAACTCAACAATGCAAAGGAACGACATGTGTCTATCCAAGGTAGTCAAAGCATTCACCATGTACACTCTCAACCAATGCATCGATGGCCTCAACATGATGTCATCAACACCTTTGTTATGAAACCAACTCCAAAAATAGAATAAAAGAGAGATCAATGCCTTAGAATTCAGCCACTTCGAGGGGAAACCTCCTTTACATTCCATAAATGAACAATTCTTGGATGATATAAATGACAAAACCTCCTTCTATATATAGGAGTCCATGGGGTCACAATATAATCCTAGCCGACCTAAAAATAATAATGTAAGGGCCAATAATAATAATATTGGGGTTATAGGGGTACAACAATAACAATAACAATAAGGGGGTTACACTAACAAAAATAGGGGACTATGCTAGTAATATAGGGACCTAACATTCCCCTCTCCTTCAAAAAATTGTTGTCCTCAATGCTTGAGTAGCTCCATATGCTTCTGTATAAAATTCTCATCCTCCCATGTAGAATCTTCAGTGGGTAAGTTCTTACACTTGATGCGATACTCTGAAATTGATCGATTTCGTAGTTGTCGAGTTCTTGTTTCCGTGAATGCTTCAAGTTCAAATATGAATTTTCCTTCCTCATCAAGTTCTGGAAATATTGTTGGAATTTTTTCACCTATAACCTTCTTGAAGCATGAAACATGGAAAATTGGATGCACTCGCGAAGAAGCAGGAAGCTCCAATTTGTATGCCATAGTACCAGTGTTTTTCAACACCTTGTAAGGACCATAGTACTTTGGAAATAATTTATTATCCTTATTTTCTTGCTTGACGGACATTTGTTTGTATGGTTGTAGCCATAAAAATACCCAGTCTCCTACATCAAAAATTATCTCGCTGCGATGTTGATCTACCTGTTTTTTCATTCGATTTTGTGCCAAATTTAGGTTATCCTTTAAGAGTTGGAGAAATTCTTGTTGGTTCTCGATGTGATATTCCACTACTTGAACCTTATAATTTTCTCTTAAAGATGATGTGATTGATAGTGGATGATATCCATAAAGTGCCATAAATGGGGTCATTTTTGCTGCAGTATGGAAGGAAGTGTTATACCACCATTTAGTGAGAGGTAACCACTTGACCCATTGTGTTTGCTTATAAGATACAAAACAATGAAGAAATCCTTCCAAAAATTTATTCACTATCTCAGTTTGACCATTGGATTGACGATGATAAGATGAGCTATGAGCTAGTTGAGTACCCAAACAAGAAAATAATTCCATCCAAAAATTTCCAATAAAAATGGGATATCTATCACTTACAATAATCTTTGGGTTGCCATGTAGCTTTTGAAATGTTTCCATAAATGCAGTAGCAACTATACTTGCTTTAAATGGATGAGACAATGCAAAAAGGTGTGCATACTTGGTATGTCTATCAACTACCACCATGATGACACTCTTTCATTCGGACTTAGGTAAACCTATGATAAAATCCATTGAAATATCCTCCCAATGTTGACTTGGAATGGATAAAGGTTGTAGAAAACCTGGGCTCATTCTGCCACAAAATTTTGAATATCAGATCTAAATCCATCCCAAATAAATTCTTTCTTCACCCTGTGATAAGTTTTTAAAAATCCCAAGTTTCCTCCAAAAGGAGAAGTGTGCAATTCCAAAAGAATCTTTTTTTTATTTGGAAACTCTTACAAATATATAAGCGATCTTTGTACCATAAGGAATCATTTTTCCAACTAAATGTATCAGATGTACTAGGATATTGCTACAAATTTTGAATGAGTGTCCACACTTCTTCGTCCTTCTTCCATTCATCCCTTGCTTCGGTTATCCAATCTGGTTGGATAATAGAAATGGCACAAAGCAATGCTTCCACCGATCTTCATCCTTTCTTGAGAGTGCATCTGCAACAACATTTAGCTTCCCTTTTTTATAGATTATTTCAAATTCATAACCCAATATCTTTGTGACTCATTTTTACTGCTCTTCTGAAGAAAGTATTTTTTCCAAAAAGTGTTTAAGACTATCATGATCAATTTTTACCTTGAAGTGTCTTCCCACTAAGTAAGGTCACCATTTCTTTAGTGCATGTAGTATTTCCGAAATTTCCTTCTCATAAATAGCTTTATGTAAATAATTTCCTTTAATTGAACATCTTCTAAAAGCAAAAAGTCTTCCCTCTTGCATTAAATCAACACCAATTCCATTTCTTGAGGCATCACATTCCACAATAAAGGTTTTTGTGAAGTCTAGCGTAGCTAAGACCGGTGCTAGGCACATTGCCTCTTTAAGATGTTTAAAGGGCTTAGTTTCTTCAGGAGTCCATGAAAATTCATCTTTCTTCAATAATGTTGTTAGAGGTGCTACTATTCTCCCATAATTCTTAACAAACTTGCGATAATATCTTGTTAATCCGATAAATCCTCGAACTGCTTTATTGTTGTGGGGACTTTCCATTCCTTAATGGATTTAATTTTGTTAGGGTCCACCTTAACACCCTCATGAGATACAATATGACCCATATATTCCACCTCTTGTACTCCAAAGAAACATTTGGATGTTTTTGCATATAATTGTTTCTCCACTTATAGTTTGAGCACCTTGTCAACATGTTGAACATGATCCTTCCAAGACATGTTGTAGATTAGTATATCATCAAAAAATACTAGCACACATTTTCTAAGGAAGGGTTTGAAAATGGAATTCACCAATCCTTGAAATGTATAAGGTGCATTGGTAAGGCCAAAAGGCATGACCAAAAATTCATAATGACCCTCATGAGTTCGAACTGTTGTTTTCAGAATATGTTCAGTATTCATTCTAATTTGATGATTTCCTGAATAAAGATCCAACTTGTTAAAATAAATTTCTCCATGTAATTCATCCAATAATTCATCAATCATAGGAATGGGAAATTTATCTTTAATAGTGAGCTTATTGAGGTCCCTATAATTCAGACACATGCGCCATGATCCATCCTTCTTGTGCACCAATACTACTGGAGCAGAGAAATAACTTTGACTAGGTTGACTTATACTAGCCTCTAACATTTCTACAATCATACGTTCAATTTTGATTTTTGGACATAAGGATATTTGTAAGGACCGATGTTTGGAGGAACACTTCTTGGAATAAAATGAATAGCGTGATCATGATCATGAATAGGTGGATTTCCTTTGGGAGTTTCAAACACCTTGGAATGATTTTCCAAGAACTTTTGGAGATATGGAGAAATAGATGATTTTGATGTTGGAACTTCTAGTGAGAATAATTGTGCAACTACGCCTCATTGTTATTTATTATGAATCTTTTTCATGAAATTAGAGCTTATTATCTTTCCCAGCTTCCCTACGATACCCCGTAATTAAATTTCCTTTCCTTCTAAAAAAAAATTCAAGAAAAGTTCTTGAAAATTAAAAGCTACTGTCCCCAAAGATTGTAACCATTGTACTCCTAGTACAACATCAACACCTCCCATTGGAATGGAAAGCATTGAAATATTAAATACATATTACCCATGGTTAGCTTGAAATTATGGCATTTCCCAGATAAATTTATAGTTCCTCCATTTGCAACCATCACTTGACATTCTGGTGCTGGGTATAGGAAAAAATTCAATTCCTTGGTTACCTTACAATGAATAAAATTATGGGTACCACCCGAATCAATAAACACTATTACCTTTTTCTTCTTGATATTTCCTTCTATCTTGAGAGTTTGAGGAGTGGTAATTCTTGTCAATGCATTACACGATATGGTTGAACTGATTTATTCTTCTTCTAGGGTTGGTTCCTAGTGTATATCCTCTTCTTTTGAAGTTTCTTGTTCATTTTCATCCTCCTCTTCACAATCTATGTAAAATAATTTCCTCTCAGCACACTTATGACCTTTAGTGTATTTGCTATCACAACTGTAGCAAAGCCCTTTTTCTTTTTTTTTCTTCCAATTGTTGTGGTGTCAATATTGTAGGTTGTGGAAGTCTAGGAGTAGCAACACTTCCATCTTTATATATATGAGTGGTAGTCTTCCTTGTCGCCATAATTTTACATTCAATTTTTCTTGCCAACCTGAATGCCTTCTCCAATGAATCAAGTTCCCAAAGTTGAACTTCATTTTGGAAGTTATCTTGGAAGTTATCCTTTAAAGTCGCTATGAAGACATCAATCTTGTGTTCCTCTAGAATATCAGTTACCCTTGTATTCAATTTTTGGAAGTCCTCAATGTACTCCACCACTAAACCCTTTTGTTTGAGATTTATCAATTGGCTAAAGAAGGTGTTTCTCTTTGTATCCTCATAATGTGCTATCACTTCCTCCGTAAAAATTGACCAAGTGACAATTTTCTTATGAGAGAAAAGCCATTGATACCATACAAACGTATTTTGTTCTAAATTCAAAGCTGCAATGCGTACCTTTTGTGTGTTTTGCACATTATTGAGATCAAAATATTTCTCTATCTGTAGTATCCATGTTACGAGATCCTTGCCATCAAACTTCCTCATATCCATCTTTGGAATATGGTGGTTCTTCAATCCAACATTAGACTTTATGAAATCAAGATTAACATTTATTTTTTTCTCATCATGAGTTTCCTCTACTATCTTTTCGCCATTAGGAAACATTTATTCTATCAACTTTGTCAAACCTTTCATGTCTTCTTTTAGATCATTCTTCATGTTTTCCATGTTGTCTTTGATTTTTTATTCCATGTTATCCATCTTAGCTTCCATGCCATCCATATTAGATTCCATGCCTTTCCTCAAACCATCCATCTTATCTTCCACGCCTTTCTTGAAAACTTCCATTTCATTTATTTGTTTCTCTTTCCGAGAGCGAAATTTGATGCACTTTCTCTTGTAATTTTAATATGTCATGTTGCACTTATTCGTCTTCATGAGTCATAGTAGAGCTTTTTGGTGGCTCAATGGGTGTTGAATTCTTTTTAGGGGGGAGTTTTGGAACCCAATACTGATATCTATTCTACTATATTCCCTTGGACTCAATTCAAACTGATTTTGCACACAAGACTCATGCAATTCGAAAAAAAAAAATACACACCTTTTTCTTGCTTTTGAGGAGCTCAATATTGAAACTGAATTATCTCTGTGATTTCAGATATTAAATATTTTCACTTTGGCCCTGTATTATTCCTCTGAAGTTTCTTTCAAATGCCATAGGTCTGACCTGATTTGGATTCTTCAAGGAAAATTTATGCCCAATCTCCCAAAATGACCTAATTCTAAACTAGTTCAGTAGAGCGAACTTGTACGGTGTGCCATGTGTCACTGTTTCCTCCTTCAGCTTTGAAATTGATATAGAGGAAGCTATAGTCTATGTAATTGTGGTCACCTTTTACATAATTCAAATCCGATGCTTAGAGAGAGAGAGTTATTACAATTTTTCTACGGTCACCTCTTTGAGATGAAATTTGGGAGCCTGAAAAAACCCTAACTTCCACAGATCATATCTCCGAAAATATTGTGAACCAAGATCTAAAATTTTTACACGATGTTCCTCTAGATTTAAGATTTTGAGATAAAAATTTCAGCTTCTGAAACTTTGTATAAAAAAAATTATAGAGAAAATTCCACGATGACCTGTTGGGAAAATCGAAAGCGTAGAATCCAAAGCTCTGATACCAAATGTTATGAAACCAGCTCCAAAAATAGAAGAAAATAGAGATCAATGATTTATAATTTAGCCACTTTCAGGGGGCAACCTCATTTACATTACACAAATTAACAATTCTTGGATGATACAAATGAAAAAACCTCCTTCTATATATAGGAGTCCATGGGGTTGAAATATAATCCTAGCCGACCTAACAATAATAATGTAAGGGCCAATAATAACAATATTGGGGTTACAAGGGTACAATAATATAAATAATGGGGTTACACTAACAAAAATAAGGGACTATGCTAGTAATATAGGGACTTAACAACCACCATCCTAAAACATGCACACACGTATTAAACCAATTTTAAAAATTTTAATCTACTCATTTTGGGATAATTATGACACAATATAGTACCCAAATTTTTATTTCCAAAATTTTCCAAATTGGAAAATTCAGGCAGAAGGATGCTAGTCCCTGGATAAATCTCAAGTGTGCTAAAAAATCCTACTTTTTAAGAACCCCTCATACTGTAATTACCTAATTAATCCCTCCACATCTCTTTGCTATGAATCCTCTCATTATAAGGTGATACTATCTGCACCAAAACATACATCTTGGGACACTTTTAAATATTACCCTTATGAAAACCACCAAGCCTAAGTAGCTCCTTGTATGTTTAATTATCTCACCCCTATGACTGGGGATTAGTCTAGATAGCTAGTAAAACCTCTTACATTGATGATTTCCAAGGGGGGCTAGTCACTTCTTAGTTTTTCACATCCACACGTGTTTTGAATTCAAACCACTACTCATGGCATGAAAGCTAACCTATCAATGGCCTCCCCTCCAAATACAAATCCACCCTCTAAAGGAAAGGAGGTAGGAATTAGTGGTCCAAGCACCAATACCCGTGTTGGGATAGCACCCATAACAACACTAGAAATCAAATAATTCCTTCACAATCTAGTAGAGTAGACAAATTCCTTAAACACACTCGAAGACTCTAAGCAATCAAGGCCTTCTTCCCCATAATTGAAGTGAAAGTTATAAAATAACTAAATAAAAAATCTGCCAAGACAAAGAATAAATCCAAAATTTGGAGACATTACTTCTCCACTAGAAGAAGGAAAATGCTAGAAGATTTTCACTTCAAGTGGCCAAGAGGATGATCTAGGAAAGAAACACTAGTACTTTCAGCAAGCACTGGTAATACCTAGAGTTGATGTAGGATTAGATGAATGCAGTCAAGGGGGATAAGAGAGAACTATTAAAATCAAAGGATATATTGAAGGGAATGCCCATAAAAATGCATAAATCATGAGTTTCATCAATCATATGACCAAATAAGAAGTCACTGAGGTCAGTATTGATCACAATTGGCGGGCAACCAAAATTTGAAAAATAGAAATAAAATGAGAGCTAATCTCTGATATTGAGAGAAGAGCAGGAAACATGCATCAAGAAATATAAAAATTCAAAAGCATATATGAAGAGTTGCGTTGGAGGAGACTCCCATTTATTTTAAACAAAAGTGAAGACTTGCGTCGGAAGGATATTTTCATGAATAACTTGAGGATCACAAAAGAGAATCAGTGGGACTTGAAGGAAGGAGGTTGAGCAACATTTCAACATGAAGGCATAGTGGATCTATATCAGAATCATTTTGAATTATTATTCATACTCAAAATCCTTCTCCAAAAGCATAGGGAAATGGATTATGGGCCCATCGCAAGCTTAGAATGGTCAATACATGAAGAAAATGCATGTGTCCTACCAATAAATGAAGAATGGATGGACGCCCTGATAGTCTATAACTATGTTGTCCTAAAGAATCTCACTCAGATATGATATAGGAGCATAGGAACTATCAAGGATGCATATTAATGCATCCATTTAAGCACCAAGGGGGAGTAAGAGCAAAACACCCAGCATAATAAAAAATTACATAAATCCAAATTTAGAGCGGCCCACTCTGCAACCAACGAATCTCTAAAGGATGCTTTTAGAAGAAGTTAGTTATGTCATAGCTAGAAATTTTGTAACAAACTTGAGTGGTTTTTCATATACCACTAGTATTTTTTGGGTACGTATAAGCTCTTAGAGTGTCTATATATAGGCCTTATTTTTAAATGTCAAAGGGGGGGGGGATATTGGTTGGTTGGGAAACTCTGCCAAAATTTTTATTGAATTGATGGAAATTCTTGAAGCAATTTTGGGGAATAATTCTGAGGTAACTGTTGGCCTATATGTCTCTTCTTATCATGTATGCATTCATTTCACCTTTTATTTTGAATGTTACTACTAATCTGAAGAAATTTTATGCAATTTTCATGACACTTTGAGTTGTGAACCTAATTTGTTGTGGGGATTGTGTAGAATTGTTTTAATATTTTAGTTGAAATGAATAATATAATCAATATGATGGTTTTTTAAGTTTTGTAATATTTTTGAAGTTAGCTTCTTAAATATTTTCTTGGATTTCTTTATCCTTCTTTCAAGGGTTTAAACATAACAATTAAACTTTAGAATTATGTGTTTTATCATGGCTAAATTCTAAATTTCTCAGATGTCCACCAAGGTTTATTTAGATTATAGGAATTATTAATTTCTCCTCTAAGTTGGGTAAAAATTTATTATTAATCTTAATCCACCTTTTATTTTCAATAATTTTCATGTCAAACCCAAGGGTTATGAATGCTCCTACCCAAGATCAATGGAAATGAAGCGTAGGTGAGGATATAATGTTAGGATGTTTTTCTTCTAACCATGATCTGAAGTCACTTTCAAAATTTACAGTGAAAATTTTAAAATAATTATTCATCCAACTCTCTAAGTGTTGGGAAAAATACTAAGAGGGGGGGGGGGGGGGGTGAATCAGTATTTAGGACTTACTCAAAATTTTTTACTTTTCCTTCACTAAAACCCAGACGCTACTTTGAGTGAGGACTAGCATATACAATGGGATAACCTTCATAAAACTCGCGTATGAACATAGATCTAATTATACAGATAATTCTTAACTTAGTTCTTTGCAACATTCATTCATATGATGTTAAGTTAATAGTAATTATGTGCAGTAATAACAGAATAAACCATCACACATGAACACCAGAATTTTAGGTGGAAACCCAAGTTGGGAGAAAACCACCGCTGCCATTGTCTCAGCCTTCAATATTTTATTATAGAGAAAACATCTTACAACCATGTACTTGTGCAGACTCATACTAGCACGCAGGCACCCACCTGCAGAAGGCTACAACCTTCTCTCATTTACCAGCCTTTCCTGGAAGGGAGCTACAACCCCCTGCTCTCGTTTACCGACCTCCCCCTCACGGAAGGCTACGACCCTTCACCCCACTCTCGTTTGACCTCTCCTGGAAGGGAGCTACAACCCCCTGACTGAAGGCTACAACCCTCAGCACCACCATGGAACACGTTTCATCAATTTTCACACTGGATCCAACCCACACAATTAAGCTCAAGGAACATTCATCAACCCATCAACTTGCTCTATAGCAGCATAATCAATATTCGAACAACCCAGATCATCATTGACAGATAGCAGTAAAATAGCAGAACAGATCAGACATTTCATACCACATACTTCAGTAAACCCTAAATTACATACGCTCTTTTTATTCACTGAACCTGCGTATATACGCGCTTTCACAAATACCAACCCGCGTATACATCTGCACACATTTCAAAGCTAAATTCAATTCCCATACACGCTTTCGCTGAATACAACCTGCATATATACGCGCTTTCTCCTTGACGAACCTGCGTATAGATATTCAGACATTTTAGGGCAGTGCAGCTCTCTAGAATAGATAAGCAGCTCAGATCTTCATTCTTTACTTCAGCACAGATTCGCCAGATCACAGATCTAATCATTCCATAAAGAGATCCAGAAGATACATATACATTTCAGATCTAGAGATCCCTCTTCATCATTTGCTTCATAGGTGCATCATAGATTTAGATCTATCATCAAACTGTTACCCTTTCTATTCAGACATACTTCAGAGTGAAGTATACATTCAAACCCAGACTCATGCCCCCTCCTTGCACAATTAATTTCTTCTCCTTAAATAGATCTAGCCTTTGACAATACCATGAGCCAAAACCACACAACTTCCGATGGTATTCCTGGACGGGATCACATAGACAATCCAGTGCTCAATACAATGGATCAATACCATGGTAAAGTCCCTTGGTTTTATTAATTTAGAGCACAATTAAGCATACGCGACTTGGCACGTACTTTTCCGCGTACATACGCGACCTCTCCTCAACAAACCCGCGTATGCCTTGTGACATACCTTGTTTAACATTATTCTGGCACTTTCTGAATTTCTTTCTCTGGTACTTCTGAGCTACTTGTAGAACATCAGATTTACATCACTAATAAACTCATCAACCATCAATAACAACTTCATTAAGTAGGTTGCCATCATCTTCATCAAGTGGGTTGCCATCAAGGACAACACTCTGCATCATATTGCCAACACTAAGATTCACCATACTCATCACATTCTCATAAGGAAAGTTAAATAATAAACCACGCAAATTACCTTCAAAATATTGTGTGGCGTCATTATATTTATTTAATTATGCTCATCGGTTGGTAGATTTACCATAAAAAGAATACACAATACAATTTTTCATATGCATTTAAATATATGGTTGTGATTGAATTCAACATGTATTTCTTTTATTGCGACGTAAAAAGGGGAAAATGAAGTATATGTGAGTTAATGATATAATGTGTGTTTTTCTTGTTAATCCTTAAGTTTTAATTTCATGATCATATATGATTTATAATAATTATAAATGTACGATTTTCCTATTCGATAAAAAACTATCTCGTATCAATCACTGTTTGGCCAAGAAAAAAATATGTTAATATCATGTGGGCATTAATCACATATTTTCAGATGTAAGATGATCACAATTGGAACCAAAATTTGGATCCCTCATCAATTAAACAACAAATAGAGCCCCATTTAGATGTTCCTAGGCTCTGCATCACAACACATCATGGTGTGACTCTAGGAAGCCAACAATAGGAATTACCACTCCTCAAAATTTCAATATAGAAGGATATATCAAGAAAAAAAAGGTAATAGTTCTTATTGATTTAATAATTACCCATAATTTTATGCATTTTAAGATAGGCAAAGAGTTGAATTTATTTCTACTTTCAACATGAAAGTTTCAAGTGATGGTTGTAAATGGAGGAACTATAAAATTTTCACTGAATTGTCGTAATATTAATCTAACCACGGGGGAATATGTATTTAATATTACAATGCTTGCAATTCCAATGGGTGGCGTTGATGTTGTATTAGGAGTTCAATTGTTACAATCATTGGGGACGATAGATTTTAATTTTCAAGAAATTTTATTCTGGGAAGGAAAGAAAATTAAATTAAGTGGTGCTAGAGGGAGAGCTAGAAAGATAATAATTTGTAATGGCAGGACAATTATTTTGAAGAAGGAATAAGTAGGGGTAAATGTGAAATAATTCTCACTACATGTTCAAACATTTAAATCATTTGTTTCTCTGGATCTCCAAATAGCCCTTGACAATCATTCCAAGGTATTTGAGAATCCAAATGGTATTCCCCCTTTTCACAATAATAATATTTCTAGTCACTTGATTCTTGAAAGTGTTCCTCCAAAAATCATACCTTACAGATGTCCCTATGCCCAAAGGAGTGAAATTGAACGTATGGTTCCATAAATTCTAAAGAAAGGTATAATTCAACCTAGCAAAAGTCTCATCTCTTCTCCAATATTATTGGTGAAAAATAAGGATGGATCATGGTGTATGTGTCCAAATTATATAGAGTTTAATAATATCACTATTAAAGATCAATTTCCCATTCTTTTCATTGATGAATTTTTGGATGAACTACATGGATCAATTTACTTCACCATGATAGATCTTTGCTAAGGATATACACAAAATAGAATGAAGCCATAAGACATTCTGAAAAAAACATTTAGAACTCCTGAACTTCATTATGAATTTTTTGTCATGCTTTTTGGTCTTACTAATGCACCTTCCACATTTCAAGGTTTGATGAATTTTATTTTCAAACCCTTCCATATAAAATTCGGGTTAGTATTTTTTGATGATATACTAATCTACAAAAGTCTTAGAAATACCATATTCAACATGTTGATAGGATGCTAAAACTATTGGAGGAGAAGAAGTTCTATGCAAAACCCTCCAAATGTTTCTTTAGGTTACATGAAGTGGAATATTTGGGTCATGTTTTATCTCGTGAGGGTGTTAAGGTTGACCCTAACAAAATTAAAACCATTTAGTAATGGAAAATCCCCACAAAATCAAACCATTTTTGAATATTTCTTAAGATAGCAGGGTATTATCGCATGTTTGTTAAGAATTATGGGACAATAAAAACACCACTAACAACATTACTAAATAAAGACACATTTTTTTTACTCCAGAAGCAATTAATGCCTACCTAGCACCAGTCTTAGCTACAAAAAACTTCACAAAAACCTTTATTATGGAACATGATGCCTCAAGAAATGGAATTGGTGTTGATTTAATGTAAGAAGTAAGACCTATTTCTTTTCAAAGTCATCCAATCAAGGGAAAGTATTTACACAAACCTATTTATATAAGGAAATGTTGGAAATAATACATGCTATTAAGAAATGACATCCTTACCTAATGGGAAGGAACTTCAAGGGAAAAATAGATCATGATAGTCTTAAATACTTCCTCAAACAAATATTATATTTAGAGGAGCAACAAAAATGGGACACAAATATGCTGGGTTATGACTTTGTAATCATATACAAGAAGGGGAAGAAAATTGTTGTTGGAGATGTATTGTTAAGAAGGGATGAGGATTTGGAAGTATTTCCTTGGTCCATTTCTATTATCCAACTTGATTGGATATCTAAAGTAAGGGTTGAATGGAATAATAATGAAGATAATTGGACATTCAATCAAAAATTTCAATAATATCCTATTGCATCTGATACATTTATCTAGAAAAATGATTCATTATGGTACAAATATTTCTTATATCTATGTAATAAATCCAAACTCAAATACAAGGTTCTTTTGGAATTCCACACCCCTCCTATAGGAGGGAACTTTGTATTTTTAATAACTTATCACAGGGTCAAGAAGGATTTTTTTTGGGATGGCCTTAAATCCAACATTCAAAATTTTGTGGGATAATGTATGGTTTTCCGACAAAATAAAGTTGAGACAATTAATACCACGAGTCTTTTACAAACATATTCCATTCCAAGTAAGAGTTGGGAGGAAGTCTTAGTGGATTTTATCACAATTTTACCCTACTCTGAAGGATAGACCTACCAAATATGCACACTTTTGTGCAATATCTCATCCTTTTAAAGGTAATGTAGTCTCTATTGAATTTGTGGAGACAATTCAAAAGCTACACGAAAATCCAAATATTATTGTAAGTGAGAGAGATCCCATTTTCACTACATTTTTTTTTACATAATTATTTTCTTGTTTTAGTACTCAATTAGCTCATAGCTCATCTTATCATCATCAATTTGATGGGAAAACTGAGATAGTGAACAAATGTTTGGAAGGATATCTTAATTTATTTGTATCTAATAAAAAAACACAATGGGTCAAGTGGTTACCTAAGGAAATAAATGTGGTATACCACCCCCTTCCATACTAGAGAAAAAACAACCCCATTTATGACACTTTATGGATATCATCCACCATCCATCACATTTCCTTGAAGAGAAATTTGTAAGGTTCAAGAAGTGGAAGAAAAAATTAAGCATCAAAAATAATATATCTAACTCTTAAAATATAACCTTATTCTAGCCTAAAATAAAATGAAACAACATGCATATAAACATCGCAGTGAAATAAGTTTTGATGTGGGTGATTGGGAATTTTGATGGCTACAACCATACAAAGAGATGTCCCTCAAGAAAGCCAAGAAGGATAACAAATTATTTCCTAAGTACTATTGCCCTTACAATGTATTTCAAAGGATTGGTACTATGGCATACAAATTGGAGTTTCATGCATCTTCACGAGTACACCTAGTTTTCCATGTTTCATGCTTAAAGAAGGTTATAAGTGATAAGATATCAATTAAAAATATATTGCCAAAAATTTACAAGGACGGAAACATCATATTGGAACCTTAAGGAATAACAAAAAAAAATATGATAGCTACATAATCGATCAATTCTAGATTATCTCATTAAATGGAAGAATGCACCTGCTAAAGATTCCACATGGGAGGATGAATGTTTCATATAGAAGCATATAAAACTTCTTAAGAATTGAGGACAACACATTTTTGAAGGAGAGGGCATTCTAGGTCCCTATAATACTAGTATAGCTCCCATATTCTTATTGGTGTGCACCATAGAACCCTCATATTTTTATTATTGTTGCCCATAGAAACCCACTATTATTATTGTAGAGACCTTACATTATTATTGTTATGTAGGTCCTTCTTATACTTTGATCCTTTATATTTTTACTCCTATATATACCAAGGAGATCTTGAAATTTGAATCATCCAATAATTTTTCATTTATCTAATGTAAAAGGAGGTTTCCCCCTTGGATATGCTTATTTTCAATTCATTGATCTATATTTTCTTACGTTTTTTTTTATCTTGTTACATAAAAAATCATAAGGAGGTTGAGCTGTCCTAGGAGGAAAAATATAATTACTCCACTTAAAAAACTCATTTCTCCTCATTATAGAGAAGTGAAGAGGCATGTTATAGCTCATTTGAAAGGGATTAGTGTTATTTTTTATTGTATTGAATTAAAAAGCTTCATCAAGTCATCATTTTCCATAAACAATAGGTTATTCTTCAACATAATTATTCTATTGTATTTGAAGGGAATAGACCATTTTCTACACCTGCTTGTGAGAATGGTCACTAGATACTACTGTATGATAGTATATTGCTACTCATAGAACACTATGTTGCTACTAATCCAAGCATGTTGCAATGCCACTACTCTCAGTTTGTTGTGCCGCTAACACTCTAGGCATGTTGTGATGTTGATAGTTGATACATGTTGTGATGTTGCTACTCCAATCTTGTCACATTGATACTACTCTATGAATGTTGTGGTGTTTCTACTCTAGACTTATTGTAATTATAATATTACACAATTTTTATGGTGCTGATACTCCATGCATGTCGCAATGCTACTACTCTTGACTTTTTGAGGTGATACTACTCCCATGTATTGCAATAATGCTATTTTGAGTACATGGAAATGTTAAGAAACATAAAATTATCTGATGTCTCCAATCTTGGTTTTTCATGACCACAAAGGAAAAACATGACATAAATATAACCCCTAATTTCTTACTAGGTTAAATGGAACAAATTTATGATAGCCTATAATAACTATGGTAATCTAGGGCACCTCACGAGGATCCATTAATGAAACCCAAGAGTCATTATAGTAGATACAATTATTTGCAATGGCCAATGTGTCCAAATTATAATAAAGAGGAAGCCTTATATTATTTTAAATGGTTGTTGAGGTTGAACGATAGAATAAGTTGAGTAAAAGTTAAAATAACTTAAGTATCATATATTTTTATGGTTGTTATTAAATATTTTATAAGGATATATAGTCAAGAAATGTATGAAACAATCCTCTCTCTAAATAGGAGGGGAGGAGGTGAATTTATATTGTAATGGTATCAATTTGTAAACCAATTCATAGTTCAAAAAGGATTATACATGAATTTTGTGCCTGTGTTTTGTTGTGAATGAAGATCTAATTGAAGTAGTCTGTGTTCTTTCCTTCTAGTGCCTAAACCAAGGAGGTAAGGCCCCATCTTGTAAAGGTACTTTTGTATTCAATTAGACTTAGTAGTTTTCTTCCTAATAGTCTTTACCTTATTTTAATTGTGTGTGTAAAAATATTAGTTTGTAGTAATGATTTCCATAATTGGAGTGCATGTCAACAATACTTATGGACATAAAATGTATTTGGTTTTTGAATGATAATTCAGATAAATAATTTCTATTGGTATAATAAAATATATGAGAGTGAAATTAGTGTTTTTGTTGGATATTTTGAGATCATAAGTAATTAAAAAAAAACTCTATCATTTCATAGATTAATTCTAGTGTGCATTCAATTAAAACTTGGGAGTTTACCAAGTATTGACTAGCAAGGTCATATTGTAGTTTATTTTCACATAGAGTTATTTTTTTTCCAAGATAATTCATTTCAAGTGAGAGCCACTTTATTTTTCTACGAGTATAATTTGACTTCTGAAGCAACATTTGTTTATGAATAGAATAAATTATTTCCTTTTACAAGAAATTTCAATTTCATGCAAGGATTTCCATTTACTTTCTAGTTTAACAATTAACTTTATTTTTGCAATTTAGTTCATTCATTTCTAGATAGGGTTCGTCCATTTCCTTCAAAATTTGGATTTAATTCTTGCAAATTGTTTTTTTTTTCTAAGATGAGAGATATTATCTTACTTAAAAACATGATATATAATATAGATAGTCTCTACTAGTATGCCACTAGGGAAACCAAAATAATAACATAAACTCAAAATTTAGATATTTTTTCTACTATTCCAATATTTAGATTAGATAACATAAAATAAAAAGGAAGGGCTACATATATAGCACTGCATGGATTAATAAATATGGCCAAATTGAAGAATTGTTTGTTTGACTACATCCTGAGCATTGAGTGTATTAATTTAGTTGTTTTAAATGTGTGATTAGTTGGCTAAGGATCACCACCTGTATCTAATGATGGAGGGTTAATCAAAGTAGCCTACTTGATCATCAAATTGGCTTTCCCATCCATAATTTCCATTTTCTCTATGAGTTCGGCCATGTAGATGATGAGCTCCTATTCAGTGTTGGTTGTGTTAGTAAGAACCCTCCCCATGAGATTTTTTACATATTTCCAATAAAAATAAATTGTATATATGTAGGTAGATGCATTGGACCTGGTAGAATTAATAACATCAAGGATACAATATCTATTTTCATGCTCCATATGTGTATAAAAAAAAATTATATGACCTTGTATGACTTGATTTCCAATGTCTAACATTTCCCTCTAAAAATGTTTGGGTATAGTTCTTCTGTACCGCTCAAAATATTTGGCAGAGGCATGAGAGTGGTTACCGTATAGGGTAGGGAGGCTACGAAAGAGAGGAGGATCACTACATTAGCCTTTTTGGCCTCTTATTACAAGGATATATAGTTTATTATGAACCATTTTAGAGGAGGGAATGAGTGCAAGGGATACACGTGAGAGAAGTTAAAGGAAAAAGGAAGGAAAATACCCACAAAAAAATGGAAGAGAGCCTAGGAATAGGATGGGATAGTAGAAGAGAGTGTATATTTAACAACAAGGAATGAAAGGCAAGATAAAAAATAGGTTGATGAAAGAAAACCCCAAAAGAACACAAGTCCTAGGATGGGAATAGAAAGCTATTAACCCAAAAAATATATATCGGAAAAAAGAAAACATGGATTGATGCCAATATAAAAAGGAGTTGTATGGAATTAAAATAAGATTCTGAATCTGAGTAAGAGAGATCCATGAAGAGGAGATACCTGGAAGGACATTCGAAGATGAAAATTATTGATATGAATAGCCATATTAGTTAGAGATTATGTTTTCATGTTTGTTTGAAGCCTACTCTGATTTCCCAAAGTTGCAACTCTTGTGGAGTATATTATATGACTAAAAAGTTATAAATAGATCTAACTTGCTTTAATCAACTACATAGTGGGTTTCCAATGACTTCCCTATATTAGAGATCCAATACTGCCTATAAATAGCCATAACTGTGACTCTAACTCCCCAAATGTTTGAAATCCCACACCGATGTACTTTCCCAAATCATTCACATTCTTATAGGAAGAGAAAATGAAAATTTTCTTCACTTGAGTCGATGCTCATGGTGGCAGGGTGGCCATGTAGGCTTCTAGGTGGGGGAAGCCTGCTACCCCTCATTAATATTAATTTCCATCATCATTTTCCCTTCATGTGATTTAGGCACCCACCGTGGGGAAGAAAATTTGTTATTTTAATTTGATAAATAAGAATCAGTTGATCAACTTGAGTGTTGAAGTATTTAAATAAAAATTATTTGTAATAATCATATTCCTTATATAGATAAAACAAACACCCAAATCACTATTTTAATAGTTTTTCTGACATATACAATAAAGAATAGTTGGAAATAGCTATATGAATCCCTAGTTGATAATTAAATGCACAATATTCTAATTATATTTTTGAGAAATTAAGAAGTCTATCAAAACACTGTAGTGTCTTATTTTTCATAATATAGTTTTTTCACACCTATCAAGTGTGATTTTTGATGAGTTATGTATGGAAAATCAATCAATTGATTGGGAAACAATGTTTTATATACATGGTTATATTTCCTCTTATGTGTGGTATCTTTGATTGTGTATATTAGATGGCTTTTAGTTAAGTACATGCTATACATATGTTTCTCTTTCATCATATGAATTATGACATAGGTGTATGACATGGATGGTGATCCATGATTGAGACACATAGATCCATGTATGATCATGGTTATGTGGAACATATGGTTAATTATCATGTATGGATGATACTTGATTTGCATGATTATAAATGCTTAATATTGTAATGAGAAACATGTGGGAGGGAACATGGTCATTTATAAACAAGTATTCTCAAATTATAATTGATTATGGAAGTTTTCTTCAAAACCTAAATGACTATGGAGGTCGTGCATAATTCTTGGTAAAATGTGATTAAGTTAATTTAACTATGAAATTGAATTGATTCCTTTGACCTATGAGATTGTGATGTGTGCAGGTCTTCAAACAAGACCTTACCAATGAACCATTACATGGGTATGATCTCACATTCAATATCTTAAGGTGAAGCACGAAGTTTGAAAGCATAGTAGATGAGAAGCCATGGATATTAGGGCGTGACATCCTAAATCTAGGAAAGATAAATACGTGGAGTCTTGGATCTATAGTAAACATTTTAGGGCATGGAGTTCTAAATATTTAAAATATAAAGGTGTGTAATTTTGGATCTTTGGAGTCCTCAATATACTAAGGGACAAAGATGCATATATTAGGGGTGAAAAATCCCTATTCTTCAAAAGAAAAATACCACTCACAGGTTTTCAACAATCAACATCTCATCGATGAATTTTGTTAAATAAAATCTAATTTTTGATAATTCTGGAGTAAGTTTATAAAAATAGAAAGTCATGTCTAGCATGTCAAGTATGAATTTCCAAAAATAGTAAATCAACTTGCATGTATTGGAAACCAAGTATAGTTGAAGGAAAACCACTTAACCTATCATTGATCAATCATAATATTTCAATCTCAACATAATCATCAATATTATTAATATTGTTATATTACCCATTATGATATTACGATATTATTATTAAAAGAGATTAAAAATCAACTTCATCACCTCATTAATACCTCTCTCCTTGATGATTCTCATGGTACATTACACTCTTTGTTACACACTCATCAAGGACATGACATATTTGTCTTACACTCATTAAGGGCATGTCATAAAATATTTATCTTACACTCTCTTTAATGCATATGTTAAAATATCCCTAACTAAGGCATGCATAAATCTCCTTAATTTCATGAGTTACACTCCTCTAAATGGAATATGCTACTCTTCCTCAAGGCATGCATATTAATCCTAATTTATGTCAATAATTCGTTACTCCTCCTATATATGTGTCTCATGTCTTATCACCTGAAGGGGATGAGGTGCATTGTGATACTAAGAGTTTGAGAGAATTGACAAATATGGTGAGAGGGAGAGGCCTAGAGAGTATTAAAATTATGTTGAAATGAATATGAAGTTCCTAAAATATATTAATAAGTCGATCTACCTAGTCGAGTTGAACATGAGAGGTATTGAGAATAAGAGAGCCTTATTTTCCTTAACTTTCCATGTATATCTTTCTACTATTGTATTTTGGTACTACCTATGGGATTTTATAACTATGGGTTTATAGGGGGAGAAGTTATTACTAGATATGGTTGGGAGGAAAACTAGATGGTTTGCAATGTGTTGTTAAGGGCATTGGAGCTACAACACAATCTAAATTTTTTGGAGTTATACATATACATCGTCAGGGACATTTATAAATGTTCTTGAAATTTTAGTTTATTATTAGTTTAAAGTGTTTTTGAAATTTTAAATATATTATGAATATTTATGAAATATTTAGGAATTTATTTCTAAGGTAACTAGCAACAAGTTAATGGATTCATGGAAGTTATAGTTCAGAATTTACATGTAGGGAATTAAAACAACAATGTGTTTCCAAAGTTTTCAAATTCTGCTTATTATGAAATTCTTTCCATAGAAGATCATATCTATTATCTGAAGCCAATATTGTATGTTTTATATAATTTTATTGTGCCATTTATCAATTTATTAAATGGTTCTTGCTTACTATGAATTAGGTTACTGGTTGAAACTTAGATGTATATAAAAGAATGCACACTAAATGTTTGAAGAAATTCCTCAATGGTTGTAGTTTATTGTATGTAAGCTTTTGGTACATATATGTTATGTCTTATATTACATGAATACAAACTATTTGACAGAACATCTAAATGGTTGTAGCATTCATGGCTGCCATGTGTTTGTAAAATTATAATAAATGTTGCAATAAAATTGTAAAATTATGTCAAGGGAATTAATTTGTAGGTTGTACGATGTTTAATTAAATATAGGTATTGAGAATTCATATGGTGGATTTAAAAATTCATAAATTTAATGAATAAATCTTAATATCATAATGTTGGGTTGTTTTTCTTCATGTAGAGTTGTAGATGAAGTTCACATTCCAAGTTTTTGACAAAGGTGGTAAATGAGGTATTAGGGATCCATTTATTTTTTGTTTTAAATAATTAAATCCATAGTAGTTTTGGATGCGACTCAACACAAAATCAGGGGGTATTTGTCCTAATTGGTCATGTAAGCCCCACTTTGATTCCAAAAAAATGGTTTGAAACTCTAATTCTATATTCTGGTTGATTTTGTTGAATTGTTGTTGCCTTGTATGGACTATGTATTGTTTAATTTTGTAGAAAATTTACCACATTTGATTTACTAGTTAGATTATATCCATGATACTAATACGATTCATGCTCTTGAAACTGTTGTTTTAAATGTATCAATGATTGATGCTATGATAATTTCAACATCTTGTAGAAATTTATTTTGTGCCCACTAATTGTTTGCCAAATTTTATTGAAGTCCAACAACTTAAATTGGAGCACACACACTAGTGTGGGACCAACAGGTCCTAGCAATACATTAGTGTGAAGCTCAATTTCATTAATTAAATTGGTGCAGTGTCTAATTTAATTTTCCCTTAATTAAATTGGACAATAAAATGTAATCTTATCTCATGATCAATTGTAATAGTTAATTGAGTGTGACAAACTCAGTTAGCTCATGTATTTCAAGTTGAGGGTGGTTGGTGAGGCATATCGAGCAATTCAATTAGTTATGGAGTTCTAATTGCAGTTGGTGCATTAGTTTAATGTGTGAGTAATCAGTTAACTTAGTTAGGTGAGTTAGAGTCAGTTGAACTAGTTGTATCTGTTTGTTGCACTAGTGAGAGATCAAGTGAATTAAATAATATTTAATTCACAATCAGTGATATGCCATGCAAATGATGATTTACAATTAATAGTTGCATGCATATTAGTTCCAGTGGAGACTCAGTTGAGACAAAGGTTAAATGGATGTTAACTATCAGTTGTGTGATTAGTAGGTTTCCCGCATGCAACCGGACATCCATTGGATTTCCCATGATCCTTGGGAAATTTTGGAAGGTTGAAATTCCAAAAGAATAGGGATTTCATTCCACATGAATTGCGCAACACAGGCAGGCTATTTAGAAGCTGAGAATTGGCTAAGTGTTAGTCGATTTTTTCCGGGGCAGTGTGAGACAGTTCTGTGAGTGCATGAGACTCTTGTGAGAAGAGTGCACTGCAATTGTTTCATGATGGAATGGTGAATATACAATAGAAAGGGAGAGGGTTTTTGAGCAGTAAGCTTTCCCCGAGAAATTACTTGTGTTGTGGTTTGATTTGATTATTTCTTTACTTGTTGTGATTAGCGATTGCGTTTATTTTCTGCAATTGATTTTTAGAAGGATCCAATATCTTGCTTTAGTACATTTCTTGATTGGATTGAATTCATTGATATACACATGTTTGTATAATTTATACATGGTATCAGAGCACAATAAATCACTATAGTGGAGGAGAAGATGAGTTTGTGACTGAATATAATTCGAATTTGCAAAAGTATTCTTGGTGCGACAGGAAAATCAGGATCAAAATTTTTTTCAATGGCTTGAGATTGGAGTATGAAATCGAGTGTAGTTCTGATTATATTGCGTGGAAAGACAGGATGGAGGTAGTACTGGAGGAAAATGGGTTGAAATAATTCATTGATAATGATGTTCCCAAACCCATTGTAGCAGATGATGCAAATATTGATTCTTGGCAAAAGAAGGTTGCAAAGGTGAGGAGGATCTTACTGGAGGGAGTACGAGACCACATTGTCTCAAGTCTCCATGAAGAAGCGACACCATATGAAATGTGGAAATATTTGAAAGACCTATTTCAGAGCAGAAGTGATCATAGAAAATTGGCACTGAAGGACAAGCTCAAGAAAATAAAAAAGGAGAAAAGCAACACAATTCTGAAATATTTAACAAAGTTTGTCCAATGTTGGGATGAGCTTGGGAGTGTCAGAATTACTTTCATGGATGATTAATTGGTGAGCCTAGCTCTTCTAGGACTTCCCAAGAGTTGGCATAGTTATCAAAACTCTGTCAATGGTAGAGAGAAGCTTCCAGATCGGGAATGACTTTGGTCAGATTTGGTGCAAGAAGAATTCGAGCGGAATACCAGTGATGGATCTTCATCTAAGAATCATGATGAAGAATATTTCTCTTTGGATGCCAAGGTGAAGAAGGGGAAAGGAAAGAAATTCCATTCCAAATATGAGTTCAACAAATATGGAAAGAAGCGTGACATGTCTAGAGTGAAGTGTTTTCACTGTCACGAGCATGGACATTATACCAGTAATTGTCCACAAAAGAAGAAGAACAAGAAGGCTTTAGGATATGTAGCCAGTGAGGCTTTGGCCTCACAATTTGAGCTTGAATTCTCGCTCATTGCATGCATGGTGTCAAGTGCAATGGGATTGGTGTGGTACTTGGATAATGGTGCATCCTTTCACATGGCGTGAGACAAATAACTTTTTAGTAGCTTGGAGGAGAAGGACCTCCATATGCATATCGAAATGGGTGATGACAAGTGGTACAATGCTACCAGGATTGATACAGCTACCTTCCAGAGACTTTCAGGTAAACCCTTTCTATTAAAAGATGTAATGCATGTACTAGGCTTGAAGAATTTTTTTGTCTTAGTCACAACATTGGAGGATAGAGGCTATGATGTTGTTTTCAGTGAAGGAAAATCTTTCCTTCGACACAAAGCAATAGGAAAAGGAAATAATATTTGGATTCGTGTGAAGAATCTCTATAAAACTTGATGTAGATGGCTGCACAACATTGATGGGTAAGGCAGACAAAGTGGTGAGCCACGATGATGGTGAGTTATGGCATAGGATTATGGGCCATATTCACCACGGAGCCTTGAACGTCATGCATCACATTTCTACGGGTCTTCCCAAGGGTACTCTTGTGCAGTTAGACATATGCAAGGGATGTACTATGGGGAAGTATGCAAAGGCCAATTTTCATGAGAATGAGAACCGAGATTTGGAAATCCTTGAGAGAGTTCACTTAGACGTGTGTGGAACATTCTCCACTGCTTTGAAAACAAATAATAAGTACTATGTGATCTTTTTTGATGATTTGTATAGAAATTTCTGGATCTACTTCATGCAGAAGAAAGGTCATATGTTCTCAAAATTTCTTGAGTTCAAAGCACTGGTGGAGAAAGACATGAGGAAGCATGTGAAGGTTCTTAGGAGTGATAATGGTGGTGAGTACATCTCCAATGAATTCAAGAACTTCTGTAGAAAATAAGGAATTTAGAGAGAGTTGATTGCGCCTCATAACCCACAACAGAATGGGGTCGCAGAAAGAAATAATAGAACAATTGTGGGTGCAACACGAGCAATGTTGCATGATCAGGGCCTACTATTTCATATGTGGGTAGAGGAATGCAACACAACGATATTTGTGCAAAATCGTAGTCCTCATATCATACTTGGCATGACTACACCATAGGAGGCTTTCACTGGTAATGTTGGCTTGAGGGGTCCTGACTCAGGTTTGGAGATTAAGGTTTGCCAACAAATCCCTATACTACTGGACCTTTCGGCAGTGACCTACTTGCGCAGGCAAAAGTCTCACCTAAAGAAGCATGGGAGGGTGATGGAACCAGGTTTCCGCACCCTGAGAGAGAGTAGGTAAGTCAAGGAGATCCACGTTCACAACCTGTTAGGTTCACACTAGACATATCTATTGGCAGGTTTGTTAACAATACAATCTGTAGTATATAGAGTTATTACCATGCACATATCTAGTCGATACCTTCGCATCCACGTGTGTATCAGTAGTTATCAACACATAATATCATAACACATCATTAATAGATTACATATATACCATAACATATACAGATCCGTAGCATAAGCAAGTAACATAACAAATCCCAAAGGTTCACATCAATAGTAACACATTAGATCAGATAACAGAAAGATAATTTAACTATATCCACATATATTAGCATCCAAAACCAGTACAATCCAAACACATCCTATGCACATAGCCAACAGGGTCCACACATAGTAAACTAAGGATCTCCGTGCACACAACTAGCAGGAGTCCTTACCCAAACGACCCAATAATAGATCTAAAATTCGCACTTAGCATCAAACTTAATTCTATTCTACCTTAAGACTCAAAATGTTCATCTATTTATATAGACTTAGCCTACGCTTCCAATGGTCTTCAAACCATGGTTTGCGCACTCTTTGTCTACCCTTGACCCATTACAATGCATTCGAGGTTTTGAACCACCCCAAAACCCTTGCGTTAGACTAAAAAATATCAAAAATATGAAAAATTATACAAAATTCGCAGCTTTAGGGGACCCTCTTACAACAGTCCCCCAACACAATATTGTGACTCGTCCCGAGTCACTATGGTTGTGGAGTCCCCACCTGTGCCTGCAGTAGCCTCATCGCCTCAACCAGTGGGGGTAGCACTCCTTCACTCTGAGCAACAACGTTCTGAGCAATATCCACAAACTTCTGCGAAGTTGGTCCATCTGTTGCAACTATGCTGCTCTCCAAAGTTTGGTTCAATTTTTTAACAATGACATCAATATCCTGAGAAATCTTGAGGGCTTCATCAACCCATGGCTTAAGGTGGTCGTTGAGGGTCTTCTTCTTCTAGCGGAGTTCGTCAATGTCATCTCGAAGGGCATGTATAGTACGTAGTCAGGAAAATCATTGAGCAAGAATAAGAGTAGGCATAGTGGCTTCTAGCTGCTCGAATGCTTCCTCCTTTTGTCACAGGTCCTAGTTGATTTCACGCAGGAGAGGGTCACGCTGCACCTTGGTCCAAAACTGCATATATGTTTCCAGTAATTGGGCACCCTGAGAAATATGTCCTATAATCACATTTGTGGCCGCCATAACCAGCGCAACTCACTGGGCCCGTACCTCTGGTGGTGTCTCTGGTTGCAACTTGGCCTGCAAGTCTATGATCTGTTGTTCCATCTCCGTTTTGACTACCTGGATCTCAGTCCTTGAGGCCCATAATGCTGCGACCAACCCCTCAATATTGGACTGGGGGGTAGCAGAAGCTGGAATATCTTTGGAGATGTCCGCATAGAGCCTACTAATGAGGTGTTCCATCTCCGTCTGCTGCGCGGTGGCAAGGGTACATGCAGCCTATACCTGGGACACTTCAACATTTTTTTCCCCAATTGTCTGCTCAGCTATACTGAGTTGTTGGTGCACTCGATGGTCCTTGTGTTGAATTTATTTGAATAAGGAGGTGTGGAGAACCTGTAATGATTCATGTGGAGACCTAGCTAGATCCTGCTATACCTCTGCACAGGCCTGGACTTGCGCTCCCAAGTCGGGTGATATTATTGCAAGGGTTGCGCCGGGCAAGGAACAGATGTGAATTTCTACTGTAACAAGTTTTGCGATACCAGTTTCTGAGGCCATTCATACCTAAATCATACTTGTTTGCAGCATGTTCGTCTTTAGCTATAGAGCTCGGAGCTCGACCTGAAGCGTGCCGACCGTAGCTTTCTGTTGCTCTTCCAGAGCCAGCCATTTTTCTTCTGTAGCCAAAGTGACCACATCTACGCTTTTCTTGAGGTCCCCTTCGATCAGTGTAACCACTTCATCACATACTATTCATTGAGAGTGTTGATTCTTACGTGGCCCTTTAGCAGGGTCACTCGTTCTCTTTGTTCCCCGAGGGGAGTCAGCACCTCCCGCCTCCTGACCTTTGATACCAAGATCCTGCTGTGCATCCTTCTACGCTACTGCTTCCGTGCCCTTCCCCATATTCTTAACGGGCTACGAATCCTGCTATGATGCGGTTTCAGTGCCCTTCCCTGTGCCTTTTCTTGGTCCTCCGGTGTCTTTGGTGATGACAGGCGAGGTAACCTTCATGGTGCTTGTTCCTTAAGTGCTCTTCACACCTGTTTTGAAGCCAAGGTTCCAGTGAGGAGGCCATTGTGCAACTAAACGGCCAATCTCTTCATCGGTAGTCATATAGGGGAGAAAAACCCACGTAGGATCCTTGCGGCCTCAGATTTGGACGTTATGCATAGTCACTTTGAATGCAGTAATGATTTTATACTTATCGTAGATGGTTGGCGACAGACGTGGCCAGGAGTTGATAGCTACTACGAACCTACTCTGAAACAACACCCAAAAGACTTGATTGTCCTTAATGCACATCCTTAGAGTCCCACAAGTTCATATATCGGGCCCCCTCGCACATGTCCGGGGTGAGCTCAGGGAGGATCGATTCCTCAAGTGCTTCCCAGGCGACTAACACAATGAGAAGCAGCAACTAGGAATAATAAAATGCTCGTCCTTGCTCCTGGGATTCGCAGAAATTGACAAAAAACTCGTTGCACAAGTATTGGGACCAATTGAAGCAGACCCCTTTCTCACACCGGCCTGCCAACTGAATTACATATGCAGGGACAGAGGCCGCCTAGAATTTTTTCATTATCTTGCATGCCAATAGCTAGGTACCCAACTGCATACCAGGGCCGCTGATGGATTTTATCATGAAGCCTCACGTGTTACATTCCACATGGTAGGTTTTGCGCACGTGGTCAAAGATCTTCCCCTTGTACTTCTTACCGATACATAGCAGAGGGTCCGACCCTTCCATGGGGATACCAATAATTCAATGAATGATCGCAACGTCGATGGGGATTTGATCATGGATCCATAAGCATCCATTATGGACCAGGGCGAGAAACTGACGCACCAGACGGTCCGTGATATTGTAGTGGCCGAAGTACGGCATCCTTAGCAGATTTAAGAGCCCGAACCCTACCAATCCTCGTACCCAGCACATGGGGACAATATTTATCCCATCATATTCTTTTATTCTTTCAAGATATAATTCAGGTTCCAACTCAGGGAAGGCCTCCGAATTGGCCAAGTCATGATCATCAAATTTCACGTCATGGAGCCTTCCAAAGGTTTCGCCGATGACAGGGACCTCACTCGGGGTCAGCGACATCTGCAGGTAGGTGCGCAGGCCATCGAAATTCTTTAGCATGCATGTGGAGGGCCCGCGGGGCCTAAAAAAATGTGGTAGCCAATTGATTGGCTTGGTTACCCAGGCCTCTTCTTGAGCAGTCAGAGGTCGCTTTATCAGGTTGGGCAAATGTGCCTGGGGCATCGTTCGCGGGGATTTTAAATTTCATGGGGAAGTACGGGGCTTCACTTCAACCCATTTCGCAGGTTTCCCTAACCCCTACACTTTTTCTTTCCCCTTCTTCTTTGCTTGACTTAGCGTAGATATAATTTCCTCGGCTTCTGGTTCAACTTCCACTACTTCCTCGGATTCTAGTTCTGTCGAGGTCACCGGTTCTGAGGTTTCAGTGGGATTAGCGGCCGTCATTCTGGCACGGAAAATGAACTCCAGGTTGCTACTATTTGAGGGTGTAGGATTCTCAGTCATGAAAGGGATGCAATAGGCACAAAAAATCTTACAACACAAACTTGTCAAGGAAAAACACGCCAAGTACAAACTATTCAAGCGATACGGAACCCTTGTCCAATCTATCCTTCTTCTTTTATAGTCACGGGGATCAATCAAGGGTTGGGTGAGCCTTAATTGGAATTTACCATCAAGTAAAAATTAAAAAATCTTCGAAAATCGCCTCATTAAATGCCGGCCACCTGCTCCTTTCAATGGTAACTTTTGCCTTTTTCCCAAATTTTTTGTTGCAGCGACTAGTTTTCGTCTGTGTGCCTAGCACACCCCTCTGCTCCTAGTGGACCTCCTGTGCACCTAATACGTTCTGAACATATGCTTGCACCTCCAGCGCACCCCTCCAAGCTTCCAACTCTGCGGCTGTTTTATGTGCGTACCATGGTACCTTCCATGTTTACCTTCCTTGGTGGGCATACCCCCATTCATACAGCTACTCGAGCCATATATTCATTTGATCTGATACGGTTTGAGCTAGTTTCCATTGACATAGCCAGGTAACATATTGCCACATAGGGTAGCTAATCGAACAACTCTACCATCCGTGATTCCTTTAACTGTATAGAGCCCTAGCCAGTGCTGTCAGAACTTCCCCGAGTGTTTCGAAAATTGGCTATCATACAGTAGGATTAATTTACCCTCTGCAAAGGTCTTTTGTCGAATATGTCGATCATGCCATGCCTTATCCCTAGCCTTATGAACATGGTGATGCAAATTAGCAATGAAACAATATTCCTCCAAAGCCACAAGTTGTTCTAAACGCTCCTCCATGATATCAGACTCTACCATATTTGTAAAGGCTACGATGTGCAAGCTAGGAACAATATATTCCATGGGCATAATGGCCTCCTTGCCATAGACCATCCTAAACGATGTTTTCCCTGTCAAATTCTTACAGGTGGTTTGGTATACCCAAAGAACAAATGGGATGCGCACGTCCCAGTTGCTGCGATCGGCATTACAAACCTTAGTCAGTGCGTACTCCAAGACTTTATTAAAAGCTTCGACTGTTCCGTTTTCCTAGGGATGATATGGAGTGCTTTTCGCATGATGGATCCAAAATTCCTCTGTCAATGCCTGTATTGTTTCATTAACAAAATGCGTACCTCTATCGCTCATCAAGATTTTTGGACATTCAAATCTGGTCAAAATATACTCAAAGATGAAGTGCACAACGGTATTTTTAGTGCAATCCTTCACCGCTTGGGCTTCAGCCCACCTGGTTACATAATCAATGGTAGTTATGATGTAACATGCATCTGTCTTTTTTTCGTGTGGGTTGAGAGGTCCCACAAAATCGATGGCCCATTTTTCAAATGCTTGCAGGGCCATTTGTGGTTGAAGGGGAATTTAATCTCTACGTGATGGCCTCCTTGTTCATTGGCATCTATCACAGGATTTTCAATAGTCGTGAGAGTCATTATGTAGGGTAGGCCACCATAGTTTAGCTCTCAAGATCTTTTGTGTTGTTTCTTTCCTTGTGTAGTGACCTCCTGCTACACCGTCATGGGCTTCTGCCAAGATAGCGTGTCATTCATGCTCCAAAACGTACCTTTGCAGCACTTCATCAACTCCTATCTTATATAGATGACCTGCGATGATGGTAAAATCTGCAGTGTGGGTTGCTAGCTCTTTCTTCTATTGTATCGAATACTCTACAGGTGCCATGCTTGTAGTAAGGAACTGAATGATGTCAGCAAAGTGAATAGATCAACTACCTTAATATCGAACAACTGCGCATCAGGCAATCCTTCTTCCAGGTTGGTCAGTTCCTCGCCACTCTCAATTCGGGACAAGTGATCCGACCCAAAATTCAACTTTCCCAGCTTGAAAATGATCTTAAAGTCGTATTCCTGGAACAGTAGTAGCCATTGGCAGATTCCCCCCCTCCCCCCAACACCGGCTTATTCACTAGATACTTCAAATCCGAATTATCTGTAAACATTTTAAAGTGTGCTCCTAACAAATAATGTCGATATTTCTGCATGGACCATAGCCAAGCCCTCCCATTCTATAGTGGAGTAGTTGCACTCCGTACCAGAGAGTTTCCTACTAGCGAAGGCAACAAAATAATCAATGTCTCCATCTCCAGGTTGCGTAAGGACCACTACCAAGGCGATCCCTAATGGATTGACATGGACATGGAATACCTTTGCCCAATCAGGAAAGATGAGGATTGGCGCAGAGACCATCTTCTCCTTGAGTAGCTTGAAGCTCTTCTGACACTCGTCATCCCAAAAAATGAAACATCCTTCTTAAGCAACTTTTCCATAGGCACTGTGATCAGCGTGTACCCCTAAATGAACTTTTTGTAGTATCCTGTATGCTTGAGGATCGAACGCATTTGTTTCTGAGTTGTATGTACTACCAGATTTATGATAACTGCGACTTTTGCAGGGTCAACAATCAACCCCTGTCGGCAAACGATATGTCCCAGAAAGATTATGAATGGTACTTAGAATATGCACTTCTTGATATTCAGGGAAATATGGTGTTTTATACAGGCATCCAACATCATGCGTAGGTTTGAAATGTGCTTCTTCACTAAGCTAAAGATGGTCCAATCATCAAAATAAACCTCCAAATTTTTTTTTATGAACTCTTTTAACACTGCGACTACTACTCGTGAAAAGATGGCAGGGGCATTCTTGAGTCCAAACAGCATGACCGTATACTGAAATAATCCCCATTCAGTAGCAAAAGTAGTTTTTCTGTGATCTTCAAGTGTGATTCTAATCTTATGGTAGCCTGAGAATCCGTCAGTAAATGAGTACGCTTCCTGCCCTCCTACACTATCAACGATTTCATCTGAGAATGGTGTGGGAAAGGGATCATGCACGAAGGCATCATTCAATTTGCGTAAGTCCACACAAATTCGTATCTCCCCCTTCATATTTTTCTCCTAGACTACCATCGAAATTACCCAATCCGATTGTTCGACCGGTGCAATGATACTTGCGGCGAGCATTTTATCGATTTCTTCCTTAACCTTTTTCTTATACTTAGGATTCAGCCGATAAGGGCACTGCTTCATAGGGCACACATTTGGTTTTAGCATAATGCGCATGACCCCTAGGTCCCCTATGCTCCCCTTAAGCTCCGAAAACTTCATCGGGAATAAGTCCTAATATTCTGTGAGCAGTTCTTCAACTTTTCCTACTCTATCATCATCCAGTAATCGCTAATTTTAGCCAACTTAGGCTGCTCTTCCATGCCAATGTTGACTTCTTCCAACTTTATAGGCTCAGTAACATTAACATTTTGTAGTGGGGATCCATCAACTGCGTTCTCTCTCTCTAATTCTGGGATAGAGATATTGCACGAATCTTCATTGCACTCTTCTACTGCTATATTGTGGTAGTTGACAATATCCTACATCTGCGTTTCCCATGTTGGTGCCCCAATTGCTGCGTAAGAATCCGATTCATTAAATACGAAGGTATCTATATCCTGTAGAGCTTCATCAAGTGCCTCCGTTCCCCCTATTAATCAAAATGTCCCTATAAACTCATCCCTTAAATTTTCCCAATGCCGGGTGCGTTGATGTAACTCTGCATATAAGTACCATGCAGTGGGAATTGGTCCCAAGGCGTGAATAAAAAGGTGAACCCATTCTTCTGGAGTCCAGTCACACCATTTCTCCATCCAAGCAAACAAATGTCCGTGTAGGTCCCCTGGGCCAAGGAATGTCTTTACTCGCATGTGAACCGGAGGTTCAAATAGCAGGATCATCATATCCTGACATTCTTCCTAATCCTGGAATTCCCCCTTATGTATGTCCCACCACCTGGCAGGTGTTGCACGTATGGCTAGATTAAGTGCCCATAGCCTTCACTCTCTTGGAACCTCATATTCAAATGTTCGAAAAAACTCCTTAATAATACCAAAACCATCAAACTAGTTAATTTATCTTACCTCTGAGGATATGCATCGAAAGTTCTTTGTGATTCTAAGACATCGCAACGCAGATACATCGTGTAACCGATTTTGCCAATTTTCCAACTCTCTGTCATAGTCAAAGAAAAATTCACTATATTTTCCCAGAAAAGCACACCATCATCCGTGGGATTGATCCAATCTTCATCCCATGTAGTTAACTTATATATGTGATCCACATCCTCTCCTTCCCACACTGGTTTCGTATGCCTTTCTCCTTCCGTTGGGTCTAATGGTGCTATCACCCGTGTACCTTCATTTTCAAACACCATGCTTTGTTTCTTTAGGTTGATGATACCTCCCATATTTATGGCCCAGTCCAATCCTAGGAGCATGGGATAGGGGTCTGCATCTTCTACAATCTGAATGACCTCAAAATTAGCCCAAACCTTAACTCCTACGATATCTACCATGATCTTTGACAGTCTCCCCAACGGTATGATCTTCTGCTGATTGGCCATGCTCAGCTAGATAGTGGACCATTCCAACTTAGGTTCTCCCATTTGTTGCCAAGTTTTCTTGGGTAGTACATTCACATCTGATCCCAGGTCTAAAACAACCTGATCCATTTCATAATAACCAACTTGTGCTATTAGCCACATTTCCCTACCAGTGCATTTCTTATACTTATACAGTTTGTGCACATCCTTAACTTCTAGGGGTGGATTAGTTCTTTGTGCACAATTGTCTATTAAGGCTTGGAGGATTTATACGGCCCGTTGGTTGTGCAACAACTTCATACATGCCTGCAAAAATGGTTTGACCTTATTCTCTACTTTGAGGTTTGGGGCTTGAGAAGTCGATGCCTCAGTCTTAGCGAAGTCTTGGCGAGCTGCGAAAAAGGTTTCCTTTTTCTTATATAGGTCCAAAACTTCTTGTTTGATGGCCGATTTTCGGATAAGAGGCTCATTCGTAGCTTTCTCCTCAGCTCCCCCAGTGGCCAGGCCATTGCGTGTTATGATATTAATACTTGGTCCGTTGTCTCGAGGTTCTGCCTTAACCCTTGTACTTTCTACGTAAGTATCTGTTGTTTTTCCTGCATTTTGGCTATCAGAATTGGATAGTCCTCAATCACATGGTCCAGCTGTCTATAGTATTTGCAATATTGTCTTTCAGGGTTCAGGCAGTCCTTCGCAAAGTGCCCTACCTCTCCACAGTTATAGGAGATCAGTTGTCCTCTTCCCCTACCTGCGCTTCCACCTCGGCCCCCTCCCCTGCCCCTAGATGGGGAGCCACCTATGCCTGAGGGGGATCTTGGCAAAGAACGATCTGATTGTACCCTATATAGGTTTCCTTGGTCTATCATTAGATCATAAGTTTGGCAGTTCTTTTCATCGTGTCCTATTGAATGGAAAAAACAACACCACTGTTGCTTCAGTTATGGGACATACACACCTAAACAAGGGCTGTGGTTAGTATCATGCAAGCCAACTACATGACAATCATCACACCACAATGTTGGTCCACTTGGTCTCAGGGGCAACGGACTGGGTCCCTCCGCCTATAGGTAGTCTTCTAGCAGTGGGCACTGGTCCTTGGTATGGCCAGATACCCTACATCGTATGCACCATACATTTGGGCTAGCTTCTTTCCCTCAGTCCTTTCGGAGGTTCTGGATCTCCTTCTGTATCGCCTCCAATTTCCCTTGGATTTGTTATACTCTCAACTGGGTATCATCTCTTAGTGCAAATTATAGCTTCATAGCAATTTCCAAGGCTTTTTCCTGTGATTCAATGGCTTTCTGAACCATAGATCCGTGCAGGTGAGGAAGTAACATAGCAATGAACCATTCCTTGTGATGTCTGTCATCATACAGAAATCCCCCCTCCCTGATCACTTTTTTTAGTCATTGGTCGGCCTCCCATACAGACTCAGAGGGCCCTTGCTTGAAATATTTCAAGTCATTCACTATTTGAGAGTAGAATTTAGGCTTCTTGAACTATTTTTTTAGGGCATCTTTAATATTTTGAATGGTTGCATTTGCATGCTGAGCTCCGTATCCCATATACCAGTCCAGGGCTCTTCCTTCGAAGGCGAGGGATAGCTGCACCCTCTTTACTGCATCGCTAGCCACATTCTGTGTAGTCCATAATGACTCTGCGACAAACCAAAATCGGTCCATATCTTTATCCCCTACGCCCTTGAAGGTGGGTAGCTTCATGTGCGAGGCAATTTCGTCTTCTGATGGAGGTGGAGGTATAGATGAGTTTTTTACCCTATGTTAGGTTGAAGGTGGTGTAGTTGGAGGGCTATGCTTAGCTGAATCCCTTACTGGGCTGTAGAAAGATCAATCTCCTTCATGATTAGCTATGTAGTATTTACCACTTCGTGTTGTACCCTTTCTCTGAGCGGAGCTCATTCACTCTGTGTGGCTACATAGAATGTTTTTTTCGCACAAAAAAAATTTGATTAATAAGGGAAATGTTTTCAGGAACTTACCTCGGAATCCTTTGAAGAACCTCTTCTCTGCTTTTGAATAGGAAATGAACTGTTCGACTGCGAATTCCGTCACAAATCCTCCCATCATATTATCCACCCAGTGATCTACCGTACGAGTGATGGTATTATCGGTTATTTCTAACTGTTGGATCAACTCTGGAGTCCACTGCGTGAATTTTTTGTCCTTCCAACACGTCTGGAAATCTACGAGCCTTGCTAGTCACTCCTAAAGCTCATTTGCAATTGTTACAAAGAATATTTCGTAGACTTCAGTGAAAATGTACTTACTCTTCCACTTCTCTACCGTTAGCTTCATGTTGCGATTATCTTTCACCGCAAATTCCTGAACCTATTTTTCAAACCACTCTTCAATTTATTTCTTCTCAGGTCTCTAATGTTCTCTTGGAATTACCCAATCCCTCTCTCAAAATTCTCCCGTTCCCGACAACAGAACCATTTTTTGGCTTGAGGGGTCCTGACCCAAGTTCAGAGGTTAAGGTTTGCCAACAAACCCCTATACTACTGGCCCTTTTGTCAGTGACCTGCTTGTGCTGGCTAAAGTCTCACCCGAAGCAGTATGGGAGGATGCTGGAACCAGGTTTCCACACCTTGAGAGAGAGTAGGTAAGTCAAGCAGATCCAAGTTCGCAACCTATTAGGTTTGCACTAGACAGATCTATTGGCAGGCTTGTTAACATTATAATCCGCAGTATACAGAGCTATTACCATGCATATATCTAGTCAATACCTTCGCATCCACATGCGTATTAGCAGTTATCAACACATAATATTATAACACATCATTAACAGATTACATATAGACCATAACATAGAAAAATAAGCAGCATAAGCAGGTAACATAACAGATCCTAAAGTTTCGCATCAATAGTAACACATTAGATCAGATAACACAGAGATACTTTAACTATATCCACATATATTAGCATCCAAAACCCAGTACAATCCAAACACAGCCTGCGCACACAGCCAGTAGGGTCTGCACAGAGTAGAACTGAGGATCTCAGTGCACAAAACCAACAAGAGTCCTTATCCAAATGACCCAACAAAAGATCTAATAATTCACACTTAGCATCAGACTTAATTCTGTTCTACCTTAAGACTCAAAATGTTCATCTATTTATATCGGCTTAGCCTACCCTTCCAATGGTCCGCAAATCATGGTTTGTGGACTCTTGGTCTACCCTTGACACATTAGAATGCATTCGGGGCTTTTACCCACCCCAAACACTTGTGTTAGACTAAATAATACCAAAAATATGAAAAATTGTACAAAATTCGCAGCTTTAGGGGACCCTGTTCCAACAGGTAAGAAACTTGATGTTTCATATTTTATGATTTTTGCCTCATCTATTTATGTGCATGTGACCAAAGACGCCAAGAATAAGCTCAAACCAAAAAATGATATTGGGATATTTTTGAGGGATATTAATACTCCTCATGACTATCGGGTGTATTTTCCAAACAACTGGATGAATGTTGTGAGATGGGATATAAATTTTATGAGGATAAAGCCACTCGATTGTCCCTTGAGAGGGAGTTGGATTTGCATGTAGATGAGGAACTCTTGGTTCTAAAGAATGAACCTCAAGATGTAGAGAAACCACATGCGGAGGATCATGGAGTGGTAGAAAACACTCATGTAGAGCCATCCACCAGAAATGGTAGAAGGCACAACACAAAAGTTGATAGATTGAGACTTTATACGACAGAGAATGTAGGAGCCCCTACTTCACTGCGCAGACTGAGACAGTCTCCAAATAGGTTTACTGGATACATGGCTCTTATGAGAAAGTGTATTGTGATAGAACCATATTCCTTTGATGAAGTAGTGCAACAACCAATTTGGTGTTGAGATTTCAACAAGATGATGAGCTTAGTGGAAAGAAGTTGCCTTCACTAAGTGGGCTCGCAGGCTATTTTTGGCGCAAGTCTATTTTTAGACATGTCGATCATATTCTATGAGTTGCAGGATGCTATTTTTGGATGGTTGGTCAAGTTGGAAAAATAGATGGATTTCTATTTTTAGACATATTGGGCAGAATCTATTTTTAGATTGCCAGTCTAAAAATAGATATGTCGAATATTATTAGCTCTTAATAATATTTGGACTCTAAACATTATCTTATTCTCTTGGAGCATTTCAATTAAGTGCACAATGATGTGGTGAATGAGCTACCGGTATGAATTTTGCTATCTCTAAGCGGTTGGGTGGAGCTATTGCATGGATACTTCAAATAGAACTCATGTGACAGAAGCTCGTGGAGTTATTGAAGTAGTTATGGAGTTGTTCAAGCGAACCGAAGTTAAACATAGTTGAGTCAGTTGTATCTATTCTAACTGATTGATACACTAGTGAGAGTGGTGTGAATTTATTATTAATTAATTCACTAATTATTAACTCATTAATGAACTAAAGAATACATCAGTTAACTACAGTGCATGGACATTTTCAGTGGAGACCAGTGAAGAGGTAGGTGAAAGAGGAGTGTGACTATCAGTTGTGACTATAATGTTGCATGATTTGCAACAATCAGTGATTGGAGATGCCAATGAGGATTATGTAATCAAGGCTGGACCAATTTGATTTCATTCAGAGTGATTCTTAAGCAGTGATTGCGTAGTAGAGGTAGGCTATGAGGTGGCAGAGATTGGAGCATGTGATTTGCTAGATTGGGCTTGATTAGTGTGTAGCAATCGGAGATTATACTCAGAGCTTGTGAGGAGCTTTGTATAATTATTGTTACATGATATATATGACATATAATATACATATAGTTGGGGGTTTTCATCTTTAATCTTTCCCATAAAATATTGTGTTCATATGTGTGAATGTTTATGGTTTTAATGTGTGCATGCGATTGTTTTTATTTCCGTAATTAATGATCAATGGTAGAAGAGATTTTGTATTGTGCATGAAGTCAAATAAAGTGTGATCAGAGAATTTGCATGTATAACATATCAGCTATATAATTTCTACATGGTATCAGAGCTATATTGATCATTGGAGCAATTGCAAATCATTGAAGCGGTGGAGTTTTGTGCTGGTGGAATTCGAATTTGCAGTAGTGTTTTCTTGGTGTCGAAGTTGAGATGTCTTTCAACGGATTGTGATTGTAGTATTCCCTTGGGGGAAGCTCAAATTATATTTTATGGAAGGACAGGTTGCATGCTATCCATTAAGATGACAATGTGGTCAAGGAGTTCATAGATGCGTAAATTCTAAACCGCTTCTAGTGATGCTGCCGTACTTGACGCATGGCAAAAGAAGACAGAAAAGTGTCGAAGGATTCTGTTGGAAGGTGTGAAGGATCACATAGTGTCCAACCTTCATGGTAAGGCTTCTCCATTCTTGATGTGGAAAGCTTTGACAGATTTATTTCAAAGCAAGAGCAACCAGAGGAAGTTGGCGCTCAAGGATAGACTCAGAAACATAAAAATGGAGAAAGGCGACAGTATGCCCAAGTACCTCACGAATTTCATCCAATGTAGGGATGAGCTGGAAAGTGTGGGGGTTACTGTTGATGATGAGGAATTGGTGAGCTTGGCTCTCCTTGGGCTTCCGAAGAGTTGGCATTCCTATCAGGACTCTGTCAATGGTTGGGATAAATTTCCAAGATGGGAGCGACTTTGGTTGGATCTTGTGCAAGAGGAGATAAGGCGAAGTACCAGGGACGGATCTTCATCAAAGAAATTAGATGAAGTGTTTTCACTATCCTCATCACGTATTATCATAACTACCAATTGTCCATAGAAGAAGAAAAAATACAGTCATTGACTGTAGGCCGGAGAGGCCTTAGCCCGGCAGTTTGAGCTGATTTTTCACTAATCGATGTTTGGTGGTATCAAGTATGATGGGTCTATCTGAGACTTTTGACAGCAGCGCTTTTTTATTCATTTCACATGACCGGAGACAAATATTTGTTTACTGATCTAGATGAGAAAGATCTTGGAGTGCACATCGAGATGGGCGATGATGGTAGATACAGTGCGACCGATATCAGTACCATTTCCTTTGAGAGGGAGTCTGGTAAACCCTTTGTATTGAAGGAAGTCATGCATGTTCTGGGATTGAAGAAGAATATTATCTCTGTGGTGATGTGGGAAGACAAGGGATATGATGTTTTCTTTAGTGAAGGAAAGGCTTTCCTGCTCAGTAAGGCAACTGGTGAAACTCGGAGGATAGGGGTTTGAGTTAAGAACCTTTATCAATTGCAGGTAGATGGTTGCGTAGCAATGGCAGGCAAGGCAGAAGGAGTGGTGAGCCGGGATGAGGGCGAGCTATGGCACAGGAGATTGGGCCACCTTCACCATGGAGCTTTGAAGATATTGCAGCAGATTTCTACTGGGCTTCCCAAAGGTACACTTGCATAGTCAGATCAGTGCAAGGGATGTACTTTGGGAAAATTTGTGAAGGCCACCTTTCACGAGAAGGATAGTTGTGCCACGACGATCCTTGAGAGAATTCACACAGATGTGTGTGGACCTTTCTCAGTAGCTTCAACAGCAAAGTATAGGTACTATGTGATATTTGTTGATGATTTTTCTCGGAAGTGCTGGATCTTCTTCATGCAGAAGAAGAGCGAGACATACTCAAAGTTCTGTGAGTTCAAGGCACTGGTTGAGAAAGAATCAGGGAAGTAGGTGAAGGCTCTTAGGAGCGACAATGGTGGTGAATTAATCTCTGGCGAATTCAAGTACTTTTGCAGTGCAGAAGGAATTCGAAGAGAGCTCATAGCACCTCATAACCCACAACAGAATGGGGTTGCTGAGCGGAAGAACAGAACGATCGTGGGTGCTGCACGGGCGATGTTGCATGATCAGGGCCTTCCCATACACCTGTGGGCTGAGGCATGCACATTGTGGCTTATGTGCAAACCGTTGTCCACAGATACTTGGCATGAGTACAACGGGAAGAGGCATTTTCCTGGTAAGAAGCCTGGTGGTTGTGGGATTAATCATTCTAGAAAGACCTAGACTCTAGTACTAAAAGTATCTAGCAACAAATAGCCAAATAAGCTAATATTTCTCTAAGCATATATGATTTACAAAAATCTCTATAGAGGTATAAAAGACTTACCCTATGTCCAACGCTTGTTTGAAGTCGTTGTTGTCCCTCGTGCACTTGAAGGAGTTATCCTCGTAAACATGCAGTCACAAACAATAAAAATATTAAATAGCACCTGTATAGACATCATCATAAACCATGCTTATCATAGTGATCAAGGAATCTACGAAATAAACCATTAACTGACAGCTTATTGAGAAAAATGAGTATATTTGTATTAATTTCAAAAGAAGGAAAACCTTACAACCTAAGCCTTGATGTTGCACAGGCCTTCCTGGGGTCCGAAGCAAGAGTCTCCTCTACTTTGATAAGCTCTGCACTCCTCCAACCAAGACAAATAGAGGTATGTAATCTCTCCTCACAAAAGTCTTAGTTAGCTGAGTCTGAATCTCAGCAACACTTAACCTCAAATATTCTAAAGCTTCAAATCCCATTGAGGCTACCCAATGCCTCTTTTTATAGTGGAAAAGAGGAGGTTTTATGTTCCAACTATGAAAAGATAGAATCCTCCTTCAAAGGGATAAGCTCCTCACATCAAGGGGTTAGCTCCATAAGGTAAGGGATACATGAACCTCAAAAGAGCGGTTCTGTCACCGCAAGATTCTTTCTAGAGGCTTCTAGAATTTACTTTAATTGAGCTTTTTGGAATTTACTTGTGCCTTTTTGATCTTTACAGGGGTCGGCACCTATAACATAGAAATTGCATTCAGGTACGCAGGAGAGCTGAACATTAGGTGCGGGACCGCAAGAAAGATAGAGAGAAAGTACGACACCAAAATTTAGGAGATTTTTAGGAACTTTTCTCCGATTTTCAAGGCTTGACATGAGGAACTGATATGTTAGACTTGCAAAGGGGGAAGTATGAGTAATAATGAGCTCATACACATAGCAGAATGTCAGGATGACAATTTTCAGTGTAACAGATTGCCCCCTAAAGTGCAAAGTCTGGAATAGATGAAGCTGAAGTCTGTCATATATGAAGAGTGCAGTACTTTATCATTTCAAGGATCATCCTGTGGACACCCCAGTTGGAACCTGTAAAAACATTCAATGAAAAATATATATGTATACATATCATCACTGAGGTAGGCATTCCCATACTCAGATCAAAACTAACTAGAAACTGACTCAAATTGTTCTGATACAAGAATGATTTTGAATACATCACAGTATAGACATGTGTATACACAGTATGGACGCAACCATATGTTTATAAATAGTCCACTGTATAAATGATAACAAAATTCCTTGCAGCCTGGATGGTAGAAAGTAGATCCAGGGTCTCGATTTCCGCATCTCGAACCAGTACGATTCTATCCATGTGAATGAATGTGTCGAAGTCGAACATGGTAGAAACCACTTGATTACCAGTCAATGATGTAAACTGTTAACAAGTGTGAGAGTAACCACCAGTAATGTCAATGGCTCTCAAAGTACCCAGTACAATCCATGAAATGTGAATGAATGAGTTGAAGTCGAACATGTCACGGAATCATTCAATCGAAGGTCAATGATGCAACCTATCGTCGAAGGTGAGAAACCTGCCATTGAGGCATGCATATTTCAAGGTACTGACGATTTCTGGATCAACTTCCTAGATAATGAGCTGTCGTCGATAGAAAGTGATGCATCGTAGGCAAGCCCACAACACGAAATCATAGATCAAGTTTTGAAAATATATTGGCAAGGACTGACTCAGGGATGGTCAAAATGGATGACAGATATTTTGCAGATGAATGGTTTATTTGAACTATCCTCTTGAACACATAACGACACTACAAATGGCTTGGTGACAATTGACCCAAAGCTAATACCCAGAAACTGGATGAAGACTTTCAATGTGGTTTGATTAACTGTTAGGAAAATTATTTCCCAACCCAGGTGAATGAAAGTGTCGTGTTCAAGAGTGGTTAACTAGATTTTCGAAAAATCAAAATACAACAAACAATTCCATTTTTCTCTCTTTCCCCCACCATTTCTGGCAAGAACCTCTTTATTTTTGACAAGCTTGAGGAGGACAACATTTTCTTGTTTATATGCTCATCCTTCAGATGAGTCCAACTTAGTTTAAGATTCAAACCCTAAGAAGGAGTGGTCTGTTCCTATTTGAAATTGAACAGGTCCTTTACTGTTAAATTTTAACGAGTCCAGTATAGGAGAAACTCGGTGTTTTTCAATTTTAGGGAGTCAGAAGAAAAAACTTATGAAAACTCCATGGGTGTACTTTTTCATAAATTTAGTCTCTTGGGCCCGAAAAAGGATAAAATAATGTGGTAGAGAACCCTATTGACCGTAATTAGTCAACGTATACCTTTTTCATAAATAGTCCATTTCAGTTTGTAAAAGGGGTAAACTTATACTGAAGGGATGATTATTCATTTACTTTAACGAGTTCGAATAATCAAGTGCTCGGCAATATTTTCATGTTTAGAGAGTCTGAAAATGGCTTAAAAGAGAACTCCAATGTTTCGCTTTTTCGTAAATTTTTGAAAGAGTCCGAAAAAGTGATAAAAGTATGCTCTTTGTTGAAAAATGATCAATTCTCCTGAAAAATCCAATTTCTGCACAAAAAATTGAAACATTACACATACCTGTTTAAGATAAGTAAAAATGCTTTCAAAAATACCCTTTTTAAAGTGAAAAATAAAAAAATTAAAAATTTATCTATTCGAAAAAACTTATAAAAAGGACTTTTTCAATTTCATTTTTACCGTTCAAGTTCAGAGTGAAAAGTAAAAGCTTTTGGGTAAAAAAGTTCCTGTGAAGATTCTGGAAAATCTGTCCAACGATATCGAGAATCGTCAGCCCCAGGTAATCCACGACCTCCTAATCTTGCATTTTGTTTGTTTACATTTCATTTTTAGGCTTTAGATTTCATTTTTAAGGGAAAAATATGTTTTAAGAAATTTCCCGCGGAGGTTCGTAGGTGCAACACATGGGCCCTGTGGACCCCGAATTTTTCCTATGTAGAAAAAATTCGTGGGTCTGCACTTGTCCCACAGTGCATGTGCGTTCCTACGCATTGTGTACGAAGACAAAGTGCGGTCTCCGCCTATTTAAATTTCAAAACCAAATTTCTCATTTTCCACCCAAAAATTTTCAAATTAGATTGTTCTAACATATATTTTTATGCATTGTAGGATTAACAAGATGTTGATTTGGAGAGAACGTGAGCATGAGGATGTGGATGGCGCCACAATGCTCCATTTTACCACAATGCAAGCATTAAGAGCATGTGATTTGTATAAATTCTGGGCCATCCAAGGCATGAGGGAACAGGTAGACCTCCTAACATGGTTGGTAAACAGGTGGAACATACAGGACTAGTGTTTCATTATTGGCGGCCATCGGCTCGAAATTGAGCTGGAGGATATTTATTTTCTGATTAGTTTGTCTAAGAGGGGCAAACAACTTTCCTTTTTTGGGACTAGGCCAGGTGGCCAGACTGTCGCTAGTCTTCGACAAGAGTTCTGTAATGATCAGGCAGACCCCAGGGACCAACAGATTGACATAAAAAATATCATCTGTCCCAAGCTGAAAGTTATTGTGTTTACTGTTACCAGATTGTGTGGGAGTGCAGCACTGCATGTGGCTACCGGTTCCCAGATGCGCATTGCTGTGGACTGTTTTCGAGGCACCATTTTCAACTGGTGCGAAGCTGTGTTGGCCAACGTAAAAGGAAAACTAACTGGAGAAAAGAATGGAAAACTAAATAAATTTGGATATGGATCCATTGTAGTCACCTTTTCTCTAGAGAGGATCCCCATGTTAGCTCCACAGAGCATTCCTGTTGATTCCGGTCGACCTCGAGAACCTAGGATGGTTCGTTGGGTTGCATTGATGGCCTGTCACGATATTGAGAGCGTTGAAATTGTTCGATTTCCTCCTTCATATTTTCGTTGGTTGGAACACCAAATTTTTGTTATAGAGGACTTTCCATACACCGGGATAGATTTCCGTGGTGACCGAGAGATTACTCTCCCAGCAGGGGAATAGTGGGATGAATCAGGTAAAATCATTCTCAACAATTTCTAAGTTCTATTTTTTTTTTGTATTTTGATCATCTTGAAACTTAATAACCAAAAGTTTTTTGAATGCAGATGTGGGCCCACGGTGACCAGCCCATCTCCAGCCTTATGAAAGAAGACAACCAGTTGCAGCCGCACTAGCCCCAGCAGGCCAATCAACAGAAATCCTGTTTAATTTAGAGCATCACCTAGAGCGTCTGACTCTAGACATTCCAGAGATGGACATAGATGAGATTCCACTCAGATTACAGAGATACGTGATTGGTGTTCCAGGAAATTTTAGGAGGTTCCTATGTAGGGTGGCCTGGGCAGTGGTCTCTTATCATGATCACCATCAGTGATGGGATGATCGTGTCGTAGACTCATATTTTTTACTTTTTGTGTTACCATTTTTCCGATCATAAGGTGTTTCCAACCTATGATCAAAGATGATGTATATTTTTTGAAACACTTCTATATTATGATATATCACTATTTACCGGCTATCTATGTACATGTTATGAATGTTGTTTGATTTACTATTTTCATCATTGAAAATGTCGATTTATCATACTAGAAGAAACTGCATCTGCTAATGTATTTAAATGTCTTGGAATATGTTGATATTCAATGTAATCAAATTCACGTTCCAAGAGACGAACTCTTAAAAATAACCATAATAACACTGGATTTCTAATGGCATAAACCCTATTAAGCTGTAATACAACAAGTTCAGAATCCAACCTAACAATCAAACTCCGAATTCCAAATGATATGGATTCAGATAATAACTCAATCACTGCACTATACTCGGCAATGTTATTCGTTGTTTGACCAAAGCTTACCCCATGCATGGATACTAACTCGTCAGAGGGTGAATAGATAACCCAAGCTGTAGAAGAAATGTTCCGTGTACTACAACAAGCACCATCAGCAAAACCAATGTAGGTTTGAAGAGATATCGACATCTGCAATATTAGGAGTAAAACTCAGATAAGCAGGAATAGTGATAAAAAACACACTTCTAAACTAGGCACACTTTTCTAATCTAAGACACACCAGCAGTAAAGAAATCTAATCTAATAAAAAATCTCCACACCAAGTTTAAGAATAATATCGCTTCAGATAAAGCCCATTTATGGGTTTATATAAAGGGACATTGTCAAAATCTATCAGCTCATAGGCCCCTTTTGCCAGTTTTTGCTTAACAATGAAAGGACCATGCCACATAGGCATGAATTTCTCAGCTCCTAGCTTATCGTTGGCTTGATCATAAATTAAGACTAGGTCTCCTTCTGAAAAATTTTGAGGGGTAACACTTCTATCATACTGAGCTTTTATTCTTTTGACATGAGCCTCATTTGATATTGCAGCATTTCGTCGATTCTCATCCAGCTGAGGCAAGTACAAAAAATGTTTCTCCTCTTCAGACGTAGCTGGGAGTAATTCTATGGTTAATTTCAATGATGGAATTTCGCATTCAATCGGCAACACAGCTTCCAAACCGTAAACTATTTGAAAGGGAGTGAAACCAGTTGATGTTTTTACTGAGGTCCGATATGCCCAAAGTGCTGAAAATAACATGGAATGCCAATTATTCTTGTGAATACCAATAATTCGTCTGATCATGGTGACTAAAACTTTATTTATGGCTTCAACCAAACCATTGGCTTGCGGATAATACAAAGTGGAACTATCATGGCACAGGCCAAGTTGATCTGTCAGTTCAATCATCATGACATTCCGAAAATGACTTCCATGATCTGTAATGATGGCTTGAGGAACACCAAACCTAGCAATTATGTGATTAAACACGAAAGTTGCAGGAGTCTTGCCCGGTCAGCCGAAAATGTAGGCATCGCCTCGGCCCACTTAGTAAAATAATCTATCGCTAAGATAATATACGCATGCCCCCTAGCCAAGTGAGGGTTACATGTAATAAAGTCAATACCCCATTTCGCAAAAGGACCGACAGTAATTATAGGGTGAAGAGGAGCGGGTGGTGCACGCATCTTACGATCAAAAAGTTGACAATTGTGGCATTTCCAGACTGCATAAATACAATCTTTGAATAATAATGGCCAGAAATAACCAGTGCACAATATCTTTTGGGTTGTGGCATACCCAGACATATGACCGCCACATGCTCCAAAATGGTAGTCATTTAAAACCTTTTCAGCTTCTTCATGAATAAGACAACGTCAAAAAAGAGAATCCACTCCACGACGATAGAGTGTATCACCAATAATATTGTACTGTTGGGATTGGAAGCGTATTTTCCATCGCTGAGATCGTGAGATTTCAGGCCGAAAATATTGGGTTTGGAGATAAACGATAACATCTCCATACCATGGATCAAGAGTACTGATAAGAAACAGATATTTGTCCGCAATGGGCTCCTCTGCCACTGTTTCAGTATCAGTAGAGGGGAAATCACACATCAGTTCTGTGAAAACCAAAGATTTCTTTGCCTTGGATTTTTCAAATTCCAAGTCAAATTCTTGCAGGATGACTATCCATTTGGAATACTTGCCCCCTAGGAATTGTTTGGTTAAAATGTACATCATAGGGTTACAGTCAGAAATTACTGTGGTTTTGCGTAACAAGATGTAGTGTCTAAATCTTTGGATAGATTGAACAGCTGCCAAGGCCAATTTCTCCACATGTGTGTATTTGATCTCAGTCGGATGCAGATTTCGACTAAGATAGTAAATGACATGTTCAGTGTTAGATTCGTCTTCCTGAATTAAAACCATCCCAATGGTGGAATGAGAAGCAGCGAGGTACAAAACGTAATCCTGGTTGTAGTTGGGAGGATGCAATAACGGTGCATGGGTCAACGCGTGTTTAAGTGCATCAAAATATTGATCAACGATCTCGTCCCAAAATAATGGAATGTTCTGTTTCAGCAACCAGGTAAAACCCTTTGTAAGCTCGGCATAGTTAGGAATGAACCAATGTAAAAAGTTTGCTTTCCCCTGCAATCTTTGGAGTTGGCGTAAAGTCGAAGGAGGAGGTAATTTGACAATAGCTTAGACCTTCGACAGATCGACGTGAATGCCCGCTTTCGAAACAAAAAATCCCAGTAACCGACCCGATTCTACACAAAAAACACATTTGTGTGGATTCAGCCTAATTTGATAATGCCTACATCTCATAAAAATATCTCGTAAGTGAGTGAGATGGTCGGCCCTACGCGATGAATGAACAGGTAAATCATCGAGATAAGGCTACACAATGTTCTTAATGTCATGAAATGCGTAAGACATAGCCCTTTGAAAAGTTTCTCCGACGTTCTTCAATCCAAAGGGTAGTTTGCAATAAGAAAACGTCCCCCACGAACAAATAAAGGTTGTTTTTGGCTGATCAGTAGGGAGTATGTTTATTTGATTGTAACCGGAAAAACCGTCCATAAAGGAAAACATTTCACTGCCGGCACAATCATCAATTATTTGATCGATATAGGGGGTTGGATAATTGTCTTTAGGACAAGCTCGATTAATATCCCTATAGTCGATACATACTCATATCGTTCCTTGTTTTTTAGTCACAGGAACAATATTCGATACCCAATCCATTAAGGGAATTGGATAAATGAAACCTGCATGAAGTAATTTTTCAACTTCCGCTTTGATAGCAGCAACTTTTCTAGGATGTATTTGACGTAGACGTTGACGGACAGGTTTGGCATCCGGGTAAGTCTTGATTTCATGTACGACAATTGACGGATCAATTCCTGGCATTTCTTCATAGGACCAGGAAAACAGATCACGAAATTCTTGAAATAGGGATTTATAAGTTTGAATTTCATCTTTTGTACAACAAGCACCTATATGAATGTTTTCAATTATTCTTGGTTTTACTGAAATTTCAATCGGAATCGTTCGAGAGATATTTTCCAAATTTATCTGAGAATCAGGATTTCGTAATGGATTCTGTGGTTCTTTGACATATTCAGCAGTAAAAATTGAAGAGAAATCATCTTCAAAATGATCTAGTTCAGGTAAAAATGAAGATCAGTGATGTAGATCTTCCCATGGTAAATCGTCAATAGACAAAAATTCAAAAATCTGCTCATCAGTATGAACAAGATCAGGAAATGTTGTTGTGGCTGAACTAGATATAGAAAGTGATTCCTCATAGATCCCATTCATTGGATCAGTTTCGGTTGAAGAGGGGTCGGAAAGTGACTGTACAGCCTGATATGCAATTTCAAATGGACTCAAAGGCATCATGCCATCATATGAATCTAAATCGGAGTCGGAAGGTATGATCCAAGGATCATCAAACATAACAGTGTCTGACGAAATCATGTGAATAGTTGCAATAGAAGGCGATACGTTAAGAGGAGGAAAGGAAAAAGTTCCTAGTAAACCAAAATGTTTAATCAAACCTACTCCAACATCCTTGTAAGGGATAGCCGCTTTACCAATGTGCTGGATTGTTTCTGTAGAGGCTGGGTCGGAAGAAAAATAAGTTAACTGATCTATTGTAATGATCCTTCCTTGATATGGAAATTTTATGAGTCGAAAGACCGAAGAAACAATAGTAGTCATAGCATAAGTCCAACTACGACCCAGGAGAAGGTTGTAATCTAGAGGGGCATCAACCACTTCCACATCTAGATTTACGATTTTACCTTCAACCCCTATGGGTAAATCCTACAAAATACCAAAAGGGTGGAAACCTCGACCATCAAAAGCCTTAAGAATCATCGGAGACTGGTTGAGTGTAGGAGAACCAAGTGATTTCCAACACTGAATCGACATAATACACGTTGAAGCTCCCTCATCAATCACAGTCCGAAAGATCGGTATGTTTTTGACTAACAATGGAATTTGGAAAGCCATTTGGTGAGGTAGGCGAGGTGTACTATTTTCTAAATCGAAGATTATAAGGTTGGAATCCTGAATATCGACAGCTCCTATGGCAGACAAAATCAATTTACGTTGTGCTGGGCATGATTGCAGCACTTCCAAAGCTGACATTGTTGAAGGGGAAATAGCTAAGTCTTCAACAATGTTGTAATTCTGAGCAGCTCTCGCATGTGGATTGAACGCTGATTTACGAAGAACACCTTTAGCAGGTGGTTTGATTATTAAGTCTGGATTGGGTTTCTTGATCTGTAGCGGACCAGAAACAGGAGGAGGTGTAGTTGATGTATTTGCACTGGAAGATTCTGCTTCTTTACCATCAACAGGATTCTTAGTACCATAATCTTGCGATCGCGTCACAATCCTTACATGAGACATCATCAAAATCGGCTCTTCTAAGGCAGTCGAGGTAGAACCAACCATCTTACTATCTTGAGTCAGAAAAGGATCCTTCAAGACAGCAGGTTGTTGTGAACCTTTAACGAATTTCGCAACCTCTGCTCGATGTGGGCATTCCTTAGTAAAATGATCCTTGTCACAAATGTAACAAGGATAGCGAGGTTTGCGTTTTTCGTCATTGGATTCATTTTTATCAGTTTTCTCTTTTGAATTCTTTTTTTTTTAATTCTTCCCTTTCTTTTTACCACCAGATTTAGATTTGGTTGTAGATGTTTCTACGACATGAATGTCAGTAGAAATTTCGGGGGAAGATTATCCTTTCGGGGAATCAGGTAAAGTTATAATAGGAGAAGAATTCTTTGAAGATTTCTTCTTTCTTTTCGTATTGACTGTACTAATCATACCATCAGCGGCATGAGACCCTGAAGGAGCAGCAACTATTTGACCTTGTTTTGGAAGGTTGGGGATTTTTTCATATAAAGTACCTGACTGCGTATAAACGAGGTCAAGGTATTGAGCTTGAGAAATTACTTGCTCTTCAGTAACAACGCCAGCCTTAGCTACGTCTTCAGTGATTTTGGGTAATAATGATTTAACAAACCATTCCGCCAAAATTTGATCCGGAATGTAAACTTTCACCAAACGCCTTCTATGTCTCCATTCATGAATATGATCAGAAATATATGTGGACGTAGATTGTTTCAGTGAAGTTAATAGTTCCATGCCATTTTCGTATCTGACAGGAAACTGAAAATGAGTCAAGAAGGCAGTTGCTAACTGACTGAAATTATTAAACGAGCCTTGTGGTAACTCAATGTACCATTTTGCGCCAAGACCAATAAGAGTTCTTTGGAAAAGAGGTAAGCGAATTGAATCATCAATTATTGAATTAGACGCACACCAGAGGTGATAAGTCATGACGTGATTTGATGGATCCTCTCCTGACTTACCTTTGAATTTCAGTATATCACTGGGCAACTTATGCGGCATTGGCAACCAATACGGATAATAGAAAATTGGATCATTTGTAAGGCGCGTCAAATCAGGTAATTCCAAAGTTGCAATAAATGGTAACTGACGGTTAGGGTCGCGAAAACCTTGAGTAGCCAAAGCAGTTCCAGGAGGCGAATACCCAGGATAACTGGGAATCGGATTTTCATTAGGAATTGTGTAACCTCCTGGGTAACCAGGATTAACCGGACCAAACTGGGGTTGTTGAGGCTGTTGATAAGTATAGCCAGGGTACAGTTGATACTAATAACTTGGATTTTGTGAAACGAGACCGAATTGAGGCTGTCCCTGATACGGTTGATACGTGAATTGCGGTTGAATTGTGACAAATGTACTTGTACCGGCTTGTCCCACAGGCATCTGAACTGAAGTCTGAACTAAAGGTCCTGACTGGGGCACATAGACTTGAGGGATTTGCACGGATGCAGGGATAGAAAAACTTGGAGCTACAGATACTCTAGAAATAGGTGTTACAGGTTGAACATACATTGCAACAGTTGCAGCAGTTTGAGGCGGAGTCTGAGGTGTACTAGGCCCAGACTGCTGAATAGAACTAGATGCAGAAGTTTGAATAGTAGGCTAGACAGGTTTCTGGGTTGGACCAGAAACCAAAGGCTGTCCGGGTTGAAAAGGAAACTGCACGTTATGCTGCATAGGCTGTTGATACTAGGACAGATCCCACACCATGTTCATTCCAGAGTATTGTCCCACAGAAGGTTGAACATAAGGACCATAGCCTATTTGAATGTAGGGTTGATAAGTAAGTGGTAAATTTCCGGCTCCTTGTATAGATGACTGACCAGAAGGCTGTTGGAAACCTTGAATTGGGTACTGACCTTGAGGTTGATAACCCCGAGGCGCGTACTAAAGCTGGGGTTGATAAGGACCCTGAGGAGCATATTGAGCTTGGGGTTGACCTTGGGGTATGTATTGTCCTGAAGGTTGATATCCTTGAGGTATGTACTATCCTTGGGGTTGTCCCCCAAAATAATATGATTCCACAGTTTTTCTTGGGAAAAAGTTACCTTGAGGTTGCCCCCCAGGTGGTAACTGACTTCCTGAAGGTTGCCCCCCAGGCAGTAACTAACTACCTTGAGGTTTCCCCCCAGGCGGTAACTGATTTCCCTAAGATTTCCCTCCAGGCAGTAACTGACTGCCTTGAGGTTGAGGATTCGTAATATTACCAGACATCATAAATATTTTCTCTGTGTTCGACATTTCAGTTTTAACTCCATTAAGACCAGATGATAATACATGTTCAATTGGTTGAGGAGCTTCTCCTGAGAAAGTACCAGACAGTGCCTGATATCCTGAAGGAACAGAAGGACCACCGTGTAAAAATGCTTCCAGTGTCTGGGAAAACATGGATGACTCTCCTGCCATAATGGATGACGGATAGTAACCTCTGGGTGTAGGATGAAATGGAATTCGAGGTGGAGAAAAAGCAAGACCCGGATTCTCTAAAAAAAATTTTAAGGATAGATACCAAGCACTAGTTCGAATAGGGCTATAGAAAATAGATTCACGCTTCCTAATCTTTAAAGACTGAGGGGATTCAGGAAGAGATAAATCTTTGTCCGGATTAGTAAGTTCTTCAATAGAAATTATTCCTGATGGAATATTGTCAGTGAAAATATTTCTTACCCTAGGTGAACCAGGATCGCTAGAAGTTGGTGTAATAAATCTTGAGGATGTTTCCAAAACAGAAGGTTCAGTTTCAGGTTCAGATATTTCAGGTTCGTCAACTAGTTCACTGGAAGGAGAAATACTACCAGTAACTTCAGAAACTGAAATCGGTTCTTGAATGTGTTCTGTTGTGGGTATTTGATGATCAGGATGAACAAATATAGATGAAGTTCCAATTTCTGTTGATCTAATCCTACCGCTGCTAGATGATACTAGAGAACGAAGCCCTTCAAGCTGACTTGGTGTATATTTAGGGGTTTCCCTTGTAGTCTCCGAGATTGTCTCGGCAATTATGCCACGATTAAATATTAACTAATCACACGCAAAAAAAGAAAATTTCAATGAAAACACCTAAAGTTTCTAAAGAAACAAATAGCTGAATCATACGCTTAAAAATCTAAGAGTTCAAAACACACACAAACAGTAACTTCCCATACTAAAAACACTAGTTGGTGATGAAATCCAACGTAGTAGAAATTTAATACAGAAAGGGCGGTTGGAACAGTTACCCCGACAACATGCTTAATGAAACAGACTGGCACAAGTTTCCTCACAAAACCATCTCGTGTGAAGAGAACCCCCTAGAGAGTCCAAGTGAGTATAGTCGACGTCTGCTCCAGGTACAGTGAGATCTTTCCTTCACCGTCACCTTAGGAAATAATCTTAAGTTTATGGACACTAAGGTTACCAACAGTAACAAATATAACTGGGGGAACAGTCTATGATCCGATCCCATGTGCAAGGGCAGAGTAACAAAGCTCAATCCCCTTGAAGGTTCCTCGACATGGTTAATCTGAGGTTTACTGACAAGTGACCCCAGGCTCCTCGACAATGGTTAATTTGAGGTTTACCATTTGTAATGCGCGCAAAATCTTCTATCTTCCCCAATGAAACATAATTTATTGTCTCAAAGGTTCGGACATGATCTCGTGATTGAATTTAAGAGAAGCTTCCCATATTATACAAATTAAAATTGGATTTATTTCCTACCGCAATATTTATCTATTTGTTTGTTTTTACTATCTTGGAGAGTTAATTACTCCCTACTCCAAGATACTAGCCTAAGCTATGTTGGTGATAAAAGCCCTAGAAATAAAAAGATTACTAGATGAATTTTAATTAAGTGTTACTTTACGAGTTGTTTCTTAATTCAATGGGTGTGGAAATGAAACTTTGATGGTGTGAAGACTCGACTTCCAAAAAAACTAAAAATGCACCTAAAAATGATAATCAAATTGTTTTCTTTCAATGAAATTCTAGCTAAAGAAAGAGTTGGAGAATGCAATTCTTTTAAGAAACAATTCCTTCTTTGAACATAAAGAATAATTGAAAAAAAATATTTTTATATTTTCAACAATAACTCAAAATGAGACAAATTATCAAAGCTCACAACAAAATCCTTTCACTTTCAAAAACTTGAAGCTACAAAACAATTTTCCTTCAAAAGAAATCTACAAATTTTTAAAAGCACTCAAAACTACAAAACTAATTTTGAGATCTACAAACTTTAACAATCTAATTGAATAAAAGCTTTAAGATTTTTTGAAGAATGTTTTACTTAGTTATTCAGCAAACTAAGGATCTATTCGTCCATAATAAAAAACAGATAAAAAACACTCAAATATGTTTTTTTATAAAAAATGAAATTCAAAAACCTATAACAAATTTTTTTTCGAAGATTTGCAAAGAAACAAGTAGCTCTATTTATCAATAAAGGATGATTTCAAAATCAGGTCAGATTCAGCAAACATAAAAAAATACCAATGTAATCTGAGGTACTTCAAACTGCCAATGCTTCAAATCACTACAAAGACCAAGTGAAAAGCAATCCAAAATGCAAAGCTTCTAGAAAATCATCAAAACACCAATACTGCTGGGATTCATTCACAAAAGGCTTTTGACAAAAACAATCATCAATCTGGGCAGAAAAAAAAAATCTAAATAAAAATAAATATTAAATGAAGAATGAAACCTGGTTTTTTTCAAAATTTTAACAGGGTCCGCAGGCTTCCAGAAGTAACAGGTGTGGTTCCGCACTGTTTACTTAAATAAAGTGCGAAACTGCCCGCACTGTGCAAAGAAGGCAAAGTGTGGTCCTCGGAAAAACTAGAGAAAAACATAAAAGATTTAAAAAATTTCAAAAACAGATAAAACCTAAGCTACCCAGGCAGATATCTATCAATAAAAAACCAGGAAAAACTTTTCCTCAAATCAAAATAAAAGAGAACCAAAAAACAACAAGTTCTTTCCCCAGTGGAGTCGCCAATTTGTTGTGTGGATTAATCCATCTTGCAGACATGACCGATCTCCCTAGTACTAAAAGTATCTAGCAACAAACAGCCAATTAAAATAATATTTCTCTAAGCATATATGATTTACAAAAAGCTCTATAGAGGTGTAAAAGACTTACCGTATGTCTAGCGCTTGTTTGAAGTCGTTGTTGTCCCTCGTGCACTTGAAGGAGTTATCCTCATGAACCTACAGTCACAAACAAGAAAAATATTAAATAGCACCTGTATAGACATCATCATAAACCATGCTTATCATAGTGATCAAGGAATCTATGAAATAAACCATTAACTGACATCTTATTGAGAAAAATGAATATATTTGTATTAATTTCAAAAGAAGGAAAACATTACAACCCGAGCCTTGATGTTGCACAGGCCTTCCCGGGGTCCGAAGCAGGAGTCTACTCTACTTTGATAAGCTCTGCACTCCTCCAACCAAGACAAATAGAGGTATGTAATCTCTCCTCACAAAAGTCTTAGTTAACTGAGTCTGAATCTCAACAGCACTTAACCTCAAATATTCTAAAGCTTCAACTCCCTTTGAGGCTACCCAATGCCTCTTTTTATAGTGGAAAAGAGGAGGTTTTCTGTTCCAACTATGAAGGGATAGAGTCCTCCTTCAAAGGGATAAGCTCCTCACATCAAGGGGTTAGCTCCATAAGGTAAGGGATACATGAACCTCAAAAGAGCGGTTCTGCCACCGCAAGATTCTTTCTAGAGGCTTCTAGAATTTACTTTAATTGAGATTTTTGGAATTTACTTGCGCCTTTTTTATCTTTACAGGGTTCCACACCTATAACACAGAGAAAGTGCATTCAGGTACGCAGGAGAGCTGAACATTAGGTGCGGGACCATAACAAAGATAGAGAGAAAGTGCGACACCAAAGTTTATGAGATTTTTAGGAACTTTTCTCTGATTTTCAAGGCTTGACATGAGGAACTGATATGTTAGACTTGAAAAGGGGGAAGTATGAGTAATAATGAGCTCATACACATAGCAGAATGTCAGGATGAAAATTTTCAGTGTAACAGCCTGATATTTCTCATTTGAGGATTTTTGGTTCATCTGTTTACATTCATGTGACGAAGGATGCCAGGAAAAAGTTGGAGCCGACTGCAGAGGTTGGGATATTTGTGGGGTACACTGATACACCCCACAACTATCATTTGTATTTTCCAGACAGTCACAAGACTGTTGTGTGACGGGATATCAAATTTCATGAGGAGAAAGCCATGAAGTGTTCGCTTGAGAGGGAGCCACGCTTGCATGTAGATGAGGAGCTATTAGTTCCTAAGGATGAGCCTCAGGATGTGGATCAGCCACAAGAGGAGATTCATGGAGTGGAAGAGACCACTCATGCAACGCCAACCATCAGAAGGTGGAAGCGCACTACAGAAGCTGAGTGACTGAATCACGATGTAGAGAAGATTGTAGGAGTACCTACATCACAATGAAAATAGAGACAGTCACCTGACTGGTATACTGGATACATGGCTCTTATGAGCAAGTGTATCATGACAGAGCCATCCTTTTTCGAGGAAGCTGTGGAGGACCCCGCATGGGTAGACTCCATGGTGGAAGAGTATGATTCGATTGTCAAAAACAGTGCATGGGAGATTGTCCCAAGGCTGGAAATCAGTGGTAGGTTCGAGATGGATCTACAAAGTGAAGCAAGCAGCTGATGGGAGTGTAGAGATGTACAAGGCAACATTTTTTGCCCGAGGCTTCTCACAAATTGAGGGGATCGATTATGAGGAAACCTTTGCACCTGTCGCAAGGTATTCTTGCATACGGATGATTATTTCTCTCTCAGCGTAGATGGGGTGGCACATTCATCATATGGATGTGAAGACTACGTTCCTCAACGGATTGATTGAGGAGGAGGTGTACATAGAGCAACCCAAAGTTTTTGAGATTTTTAGCAGCGAGTTGCATGTGTGCAGGCTCAAAAGAACACTGTATGGGTTGAAACAAGCACCTCGTGCTTGGTACACACGGATAGACAGTTATTTCACCGGACTTGGATTCTCCAAGAGTGAGGTGGATCCGAACCTATACCAGATTGTGGTGGAGGGTAAGTTTCTTTTCATTGTATTGTATGTAGATGATTTGATTCTGACAGGTGATGAACTGTTGATACACTCATGCAAGGCTGATCTTGCAAAGGAGTTTCAGATGAAGGACTTGGGCCTCCTTCATTATTTTCTGGGATTGGAAATTTGGCAGCGTAGTGATGGATTGTTTATGTCTCAAGGCAAGTATGCCTGGGAGATACTGGAGAAGTTCAACATGCATGGCTACAAGCCTATCGACACTCCTGTTCCTAGTGGATGGAGGAAAGAGGATGCTACATCGGCAGAGGTAGTGGATGCCACTGTTTACCGACAGTTGGTGCGGTCGCTTATGTATCTAATCAATACATGACCTGACATATGCTACGATATTAACCAGCTTTTACAAGCTATGGTTAAGCCTACCAAGATCTTTTGGAAGGCAGACAAGCATGTATTGAGATATCTCAGAGGCACATCGGGATATGGATTATAGTACAGATAGTCGGATGAGGTACTGAAGCTGTGTGGCTTCACGGATGCAGATTGGGCAGGGAGTCTAATGGACAGAAAGAGAACATTTGGAGAGATTTTCAATATCGGGTCGACAGTATTTTCTTGGTAAAACAGGAAGCAAAGATCTGTGGCACTCAGTTCAGCAGAGGCCGAGTATATGGCAGTGAGTTTGGCTTCATGTGAGGCTATATAGATAAGGAAGATCCTGGTCGGGTTGTTCTGTTCACACTTAGATTCTACTGTGATATATTGTGATAATCAGAGTTGCATCAAAATCTTGGTTATTCTAGTATTTCATGATATATCTAAACACATTGACATCCGGTATCATCATATCAGAGATTGTGTGCAGCGGAAGATCATGTTACTTTCATACATTCCCACAGAGGATTAGGATGTTGATATCTTGACGAAGGCGCTCACCAAGAGCAAATCAGAATACCACAAGGGTAGGATCAGGGTGGCAGATAATCCCTATCTTGTTGAGAGGGAGTGTTGAGATTGCAACAAGATGATGAGCTTAGTGGGAAGAAGTCACCTTCACTAAGTGGGCCAGCAGGCTATTTTTGGTGCAATTCTATTTTTAGACTATGTCTATTTTTAGACATGTCGATCATATTTTATGAGTTGCATGATGCTATTTGTGGATGGTTGGTCAAGTTGGAAAAATATATGGACTTCTATTTTTAGACATATTGGGCGGAATCTATTTTTAGATTGCCAGTCTAAAAATAGATATGTCGAATATTATTAGCTCTGTATATTTGGACTATAAACATTATCTTATTCTCTTGAGCACTTCGCTATAAAGATGTATAATGTGAGGCCGACAAGGAATTACACTATCTCCCGAGGGTTGGGTGAGCTGAGTTGCATGGAGACTTCAGTTAGAACTCATGTGACAGAGTTTGGTGGAGTTATTGAAGTAGTTGGTGGAGTTTTGTTCAGTTTAATTGAGTTAAACATAGTTGAGCTAGTTGTATCTAGTCTAACTGATTGATACACTAGTGAGAGTGGTGTGAATTAATTATTAATTAATTCAGTAATTATTAACTCATTAATCAACTAAATAATACATCAGTTAACTACATTGCATGGACAGTTTCAGTGGAGACCAGTGAAGAGGTAGGTGAAAGAGCAGTGTGACTATCAGCTATGACTATAGTGTTGCATGATTTGCAACACATAGTGGTTGGAGATGCCAATGAGGATTGTGTGAGAAAGGCTAGACCAATTCGAGTTCATTCAGAGCCATTCTTCAGCAGTGATTGCGCAGTAGAGGCAGGCTAGCAGGTGGCAGAGATTGGAGCATGAGATTTGCTAGATCGGACCTGATTAGTGTGTAGCAATTAGAGATTGTACTGAGAGCTTGTGAGGAGCTTTTTATGATGATTTTTACATGATATATATGACATATAATATACAGATAGTTGGGGGTTTTCAGCTTTAATATTTCCCATAAAATATCGTGTTCATATGTGTGAATGTTTATGGTTTTAATGTGCGCATGTAATTGTTTTTATTTCCACAATTAATGATCAATGGTAGAAGATATTCTGTATTGTGCATGAAGTCAAATAGTGTGTGATCAGGAGAATCTCAGATGTATAACATATCAGTTATATAAATTTATACATTTGCTGGTTTTCTATGGTAGAGAGTATGAACTATTGTCAAGAATGCACGGAAGTTGTTCAAAGACCGGCTCAAAATCAAGTGGTTGGATCTGGGGAGCGGATCTATAAGGTGAATCAGGCAGAATATGGGAGTGTGGAGAAGTAAAAGGCTAGATTTGTAGCTCGAGGATCTCACAAGTTGAGGGGATTGACTATGAGGAGAATTTTGCATTGCTTTCAAGGTACTCATCGATTAGATCTATCCTTGCACTCTCAATGTAGATGGGGTAATAGATACATCAGATGGATGTGAAGACTGCATTTCTCAATGGAGTTATTGAGGAAGAAGTGTACATGTGCGCCTAGGAGGTTTCATATCTTTTGAAAGTGAGTCAAATGTGTGTCGACTTCAAGAGAGCACTATATGGCTCCGAAGCAAGCACCCCGTGCCGGTACACTGCATTGGACAAAGGATTTCACTAGGTTGGGCTTCACCAAAAGTGAAGCGGATGCAAATTTGTACCAGATTGTGGTTGATGGTAAGCTATTGATTATCGTACTTCATGTTGATGATCTAATTTTTACAGGTGATGAACAGTTGATAAATTCTTGCAAGGAGGATCTTGCAAGCGAGTTCTAAATGAAGGACATGGGATTCCTTCACTATTTCCTTGGTTTGGAAATATGGCAGCGAGATGGTGAACATTTTTTTCTCAATGAAAGTTTTCCAAAGAGATTCTGGGTAAGTTTCACATGGAGAGCTGTAAACCCATGGATACTCCTCCTCCAAGAAATTGGAGGAAAGAGGATGATAATTCAGGATAAGTAGTGGATAGATTGAGACTTATTCAATACTTGGTGAAAACCAGACCAGACATTTGCTATGCAGGTAACCAGCTGAGTCAAGCTATGGTTAAGTTGACCAAGATATTTTGGAAGGCAGGGAAGCATGTCTTGAGATATATTAGGGACACTATAGAGTATGTAATATGGTAAATACAGACAGAGGGAGAAAATCTTCAAGGCTTCACAGACGCATATTTGGAAGTCAGTCCAATAGACAGAAAGAGCACATCAGGAGGGATCTTCAGCATATGATTGACAATAGTTTCTTGGTACAGTAGGAAGCAACGATCTATGGCACTCATTTCAACTGAGGCAGAGTACATGGAAGTAATTCAGGATGCATGTGAGGCCATCTGGATTATAAAGATCTTGGTTGGTTTGTTTGGTTATCAGATGGATCTGACGGTGATACATTGTGATAACCAAAGTTTCATTAAACTCTCGGTTAATTCGGTATTCCATGATAGGTCCAAGCACATAGACATATGGTACCACCATCTTAGAGGTTGTGTTTAGAGGTGCATTATGTTACTTCAGTACATTCCCACATAAGATCGGGATGCAAATATTCTGACGAATGTGCTCGTCAGGAGCAAACTCAAATACCATAGAGGCAGGCAAGGAAAATTTTAAGAACCCCCCTAAATTTATATGCATAATAAATGGCCGAATTCCCGTGATACATAGGAAAAATGGAAGGAGATTTTATTAATAATATAATATGTATATATAATTTTTTGGCGAATCTCTCACAAGATTATATTACCTTTTAAAATCATGGTGAATCACCAGTACAAATGTGAATCACTAGTACAAAATGGCGAATCGTTGCCTAGTGGAGTTCGGGGTGTTGGTTCCAATGAAGATATGGTAGTTGAACCAGGTGTTGAAGGAAGTGAACCATCGATACCAAGCATGACACATGGTGACTCGTGAGGGAAGTAGCTCTCGTGCAGTTTGAAAAACGCGTTCTAGTTCTACTAAGCGTAGTGTTGTTGCTCATTCTACTACTAGCACTGATATTGAGGTTGGAGAGGAGTTTGAGGAAGCATGGAAGGTAGTAGTGGTGGACTAGAATTACAAAGAGAACTCCATGATGAGCTCCATTTTTCCCTTTGGTATTTGGGCTTACAAGATCTTATATCCATTGAACCAACAATTAACCATTCAACAAACAATCAACTTGACTGAGTTGATTAGGTATGATTCAAATTAGACTAATCTTCAAAACTATGCTTTGCACTATCCCATATTTATCACACTAATGCTACACAAAATTGAGCATTTGCACCCAACTCTCATGTATGCACACAAAATTTTCATTAACATCTATAACCCTAACCAAGTGATAATTGATCAACAATTTGCACCAAAGTTTGTTATAGTGTTGAAAGTTCATAAGAAATTTAGATCCATGGTACCTTAAATAACTTTTGAGATAACCTCCAAAAATTCGACCACAATAGAGAAAACTTGTGATAAATTTTAAACCTACAAAAATTAGGATTCGTGTTCCTAGGAACAATCATAAGAAGTAGTTGACATATAGGTCGAGTTTTGAGCCTTGACACATTGATAATGCAATGGCTTAGGTCAAAATTCACACATTGAAAAGTCGTCAATGAAGAGAAGAAAATATCATTATGAATTACACATACTCCAAACTTCCTACCAAATTCTACTTATTTGTCTGCAACTTAGCTATACATAATCTTATAGTAAATACAAATTCCACAAAGCCTTCTTCACATAGCTAATAAATGGCCATTGGAAGAGCACCCCTTATATAATAGTAATATTAGCAATTAATAGATTATTTCATATTGAACTTCATAGCCATAGCACTCTTATGTATTATATGATGTATTCAACTTGCATTATCAAATATAGATACAATCATAGTTTTGATTGATACATGTAAATCATACTTGTGCACAATGTTGAATGCAATATCAGTCAAGGCGTAAAGTCAGTTTTACATGTAATGATCGATAAAATAGTGAAGAAACTTAGTAACATTATAGCTTATGGAACTTAACTTTATTATACACCAATGAAGACATTTTATGACCAGTGAGCACGTATAGATGTGTGTTGAAATAAAAATCCCATCTCCAAGTCATGTGCTCACTACTCACTACACCTTCTAGTTCTAAAAGGAGGGAAAGCACGATTAACGTTCTAGTCAACAGTGAAGTTTGAACACATAAATGAATAAAATAATTATGCTGTAAGGCGTCATTATTTGAAAACAACTCTCCTGTGTGCATCGTTTCATAATCTGAAAAATTTAGATTATATGTTAGACGATTAAAACATCTTCAACCCTTAGATGAAAAGCAAAGAAAGTTATTTAGTTATGGGTATGTTCCTGTTACAGAAGCTTCTAAGAAACAAGGAATTTCAATCGCTATGAAACTTGTGTGAGGCGCCTACATCACAAGAGAAAATGTCGAGGTGAGGGCATTGGGAGCCCCTTCACTTGTACATTCTCGAAGAGGCACAATTGTTACAATGTTTGTGCCTCATTGCTGCTGGAAAATGGTGAAGCATAATTTCTACCAGCTTTTTTTTTCATATGTGTAATGCCTCATTTCTCACATTCATTGGTATAATCTGCACCTAAATTGATAGAAACTGCAGAACTGTGCTGCAATTGAGTACAATCATTTTCATTTTTAGCAGGCACGTTCAGATCCAACATCTCGGTTCTATGTGGAGATGAAAATTGCTGCTGCTCAATTGTTGAATGGCTTGTATAATTGTGCATATTAGTAGCAGGGGGAGTGGAATGAGTCCTCTTGTGACCGCCCAATGCTTCGCCAGATTTCCCAAAGCTTGGCCAGATGGAAAACTTCTGTGACACACAGGGCATTCATGCACCCTAACTTTCTTATTCTTAGTGCACAAACTGTACTTATAAGTCTAAAAAAATGGCCCATTGATGGACCAATGAACTACTTATTCTTTGAAACCCCCATCAGTTTGTAGTGTGGGAAAGATGGACTTGGACTTGTAGTGGCACCTTGCCCTGTGGCCGCCCAGAGCTTGAAATGAAGAAAACTTCTTGTTGTAGGACTTGCATGCGTAGAACCTCATCACCATCATCATCTCTGGTTTGAAATCAACATCCCATTCCGGACTGCAACTACACGCGAATAAATAGAGACAGCACGAGAATAGCAACACAAACACATTGCTTTTGAATTTCTGCTATCTTTTCTTGTTGCTACCGCTTCCGTTACAATAATATGTCAAGTCTTGTACAAAGCCCTAAGAAATGGCGAACCCAAGTTCGAATCCCTGTGTTCCCTGAACTCATGAAGGTAATGGCAAGAAAAATCCTCTTTAAATTCACAACAATCCACATAAAATTTATCGGTAATCGCTCTAAGGGTTTCTGGAATTAAAAAGTTGGTAAGGCCTTCAGAAATGAGTGTAATCATCCCAATGTAGGAGAGAATCCTGTTTTATCACCTGAAATTCCTTTCACTTCAGTTTTTTCCCAAAATAGCTGTGATCAGTCCGTGAACCCTAATGATAAAAATAAGGATATTATTGACTTCGAACAATGCAATTCTGAATCATTTAATTGGCTAGGGGAATGTAATGTGAAAACCCCCGAAATGCTTTTGTGTTTCACTGATATGACCATGGGCTAGACAGAATATATATGCGTTGCACACATTTTGCATTACACAGGTTTTCCAAGGCTTCTTCCAGATCATTTTCCCTTCAACAATAACATTAGCATTGACTGCACGATTACAGAATTGGGTATCTTGATTGAAACTATATTTCTTCTGAATTGAAATTTCAGGTATTGTTCATATTTCCAATTCCAAATTCTTAGGTTATGATTTATTCTGAATTGAAATTTCAGGTATTGTGGGGCTCAAAATTGTGCACCAAGACATTGCAGTGACTCCATGGCGGCAGTTCCAGACTATTCTGTCTCTATATTCCAAGCCATCATCAACCAATTTCATAAATTCTCGACCCATTTGTCAACCTATATGAATTTATGGAAAATTTATATATCTTGTTGATAATTGTTGAACATAGTGCCAACAAATAAATAAACTTATGACATGTTACCAAAATGTAACAACTTGTCATGCAATTGATATCCCATTTCCTAAAAGCACCATAGGAGTGCTTATCAACACGTTTGCCAAAGACATGAATGCCCCATCTTAAATAATTTTGGAGATTAATATATTTGCTTAGAAATACTATGACACAACTTTCTCCCTTAGCTGCACTGTGTGAGCATTCTTCCACAAAGAATGTCAATGTCAATGTCATATCTGTAGCTTCATACTCTGGTCAATTTTAATCTTAAAATTTTTTGATAGGAAAACTTAGCTCCATTTATCTTGAAAAAGGGATGATTGGGGAGATCATATCGTTGCCTTATATCCTTCAAAAACAATTGTACCATGTGTTACCAACATAATATACAAAACATTTATATGAATTGACCATGAAAAGAGCAACACTGTGATGTAATATGTTCAACCAAATTTCCACCTACGTCCTTGGAATCAATAAATGCCAAAAAATCATTTTCAAGTTGTTATCAAATAAGTTCAAACGATAGATGGGGACCTTTGAACACATATTCCAATTGCAGAAACAACATTTGCATCAAAATTTCTACTTGGATTTATAATATAGTAGTCTATGAGTATTCCTCCCATTTTGCAGTTTGAATGAATACAAATGAGTGACAAAGGTTTGTTAACATAAGAGGCTTCCCATCATCACTTATGCTTTGAGATAAGAAATTAATTTTTTGATAAGACTCAAGCCTGTGTGATTGTGTAACTTGTCCCACTTCACCCTTTTGAAGTCGTTTTGGCATAAACAAACACCTTTTTAATAAGGGTGATAAACTTTGGGAGTGTTAGTCGTTTGACCCGATCTCTAAGGTCTATTATGAAGATGGGGTTAAAGCAACCTAGTTTTCTCAAAGTATTCAATTTCTAAAGAAAATTCCATCATCATGTTCAACTCATCATTTGAGAAAATAGAATCCAGTTGAACTCTCTCATGAACTTATATGCTTCACAACATTTCAATACTAGAACAAGAATAATTGTACCATGTGTTACCAACATAATATACAAAAAATCTATATGAACTGACCATGAAAAGAGGAACATTGTGATGTAATATGTTCAACCAAATTTCCACCTACGTCCTTGGAATCAATAGATTCCAAAAACTCATTTTCAAGTTGTTATCAAACAGGTTCAAACCAAAGATGGGGACCTTTGAACACATATTCCAATTGCAGAAACAACATTTGCATCAAAATTCTTACTTGCATTTATAATATAGTAGTCTGTGAGTATTCTTCCCATTTTGTAGTTTGAATGAACACAAATGAGTCACAAAGTTTGTTAACATAAGAGGCTTCCCATCATCACTTACGATTTGAGATAAGAAATGAATTTTTTGATCACACTCAGGCCTGTGTGATTGTGTAACTTGTCCTACTTCACCCTTTTGAAGTCGTATTGGCATAAACAAACACCTTTTTCATAAGGGTGATAAAATTTTGGAGTGTTAGTCATTTGACTCGATCTCCAAGGTCTATTATGAAGATAGGGTTAAAACAACCTAGTTTTCTCAAAGTATTCAATTTCTAAAGAAAATTCCATCATCATGTTCAACTCATCATTTGAGAAAGTAAAATCCAGTTGAACTCTCTCATGAACTTATATGCTTCACAACATTTCAATACTAGAACAAGAACAATTGTACCATGTGTTACCAACATAATATACAAAACATCTATATGAACTGACCATGAAAACAGGAACACTGTGATGTAATATGTTCAACCAAATTTCCACCTACGTCCTTGGAATCAATAGATGCCAAAAACTCATTTTCAAGTTGTTATCAAACAGGTTCAAACCATAGTTGGGGACCTTTGAACACATATTCCAATTTCAGAAACAACATTTGCATCAAAATTTCTACTTGGATTTATAATATAGTAGTCTGTGAGTATTCCTCCCATTTTGCAGTTTGAATGAATACAAATGAGTCACAAAGGTTTGTTAACATAAGAGGCTTCCCATCATCACTTACGATTTGAGATAAGAAATGAATTTTTTGATCATACTCAGGCCTGTGTGATTGTGTAACTTGTCCTACTTCACCCTTTTGAGGTTGTGTTGGCATAAACAAACACCTTTTTAATAAGGGTGATAAAATTTGGGAGTGTTAGTCGTTTGACCCGATCTCCAAGGTCTATTATGAAGATGGGGTTAAAACAACCTAGTTTTCTCAAAGTATTCAATTTCTAAAGCAAATTCCATCATCATGTTCAACTCATCATTTGAGAAAATAGAATCCAGTTGAACTCTCTCATGAACTTATATGCTTCACAACATTTCAATACTATAACAACAGATCCGTGAGTAACCATGGCCACACAAGCTATACCAAATCTTGAATAAACCATTTCGTTAGATAAAACAGAGATAAATCCAAGGAAAACTCTGGTTACTTCATGCATGATGTAGGAAATTACATTTATAATGAGTGTATGTACAATTGAGATACTTTGTCAACAATCTGCAAAGCATTTTTAATCCTTAAAATTTTGGCCTCGAGTCCACTAAGGAAAAAACTTCTTCCTAGCTCATGAGAATGTAATAATATTATCTCCACTCTTGATCTTGGTCTTTGGTGAAATATATGGACCCTTCGTGTCTTTTATTGGTCCATTTCTCCACTACCCTAATCATCCTCTGTTCCATTCTACAAATATCTCCGTCAGCTCCTGATCGAGCATGCTTGGGCAGATGATAAGCTTCAAAAATAAATTGTAGGTCTCTATATTCCAAGACATCATCAACCAATTTCATAAATTCTCCACCCAGTTGTCAACTTATATGCATTTATGGAAAATATATATATTTTGTTGATAATTTTTTAACATAATTCCAACAAATAAATAAACTTATGACATGTTACCAAAATGTAACAACTTGTCATGCAATTAATATCCCATTTCCTAAAAGCACCATAGGAGCGCTTATCAACACGTTTGCCAAAGACTTGAATGCCCCATCTTAAATAATTTTGGAGATTAATATATTTTCTTAGAAATAATTTGGCACAACTTTCTCCCTTAGGCACACCGTGTGAGCATTCTTCCATAAAGCAATGGATATCTCTATTGTGAATGTCATATATGTAGCTTCATACTCTGGTTAATGTTAATCTTAAAATTTGTTGATAGGAAAAATTAGATCCATTTATCTTGAACAAGGGATGATTGGGGAGATCATATTATTGCCTAATATCCTTCAAAAATAATCGTACCATGTGTTACAAACATAATATACAAAACATCTATATGAACTAACCATGAAAAGAGGAACACTGTGATGTAATATGTTCAACCAAATTTGCACCTACGTCCTTGGAATCAAGAGATGCCAAAAAATCATTTTAAACTTGTTATCAAATAGGGTCAAACCACAAATGGGGACCTTTGAACACATATTCCAATTGCATAAACAACATTTGCATCAAAAATTCTACTTGGATTTATAATATAGTAGTCTGTGAGTATTCCTCCCATTTTGCAATTTGAATGAATACAAATGTGTCACAAAGGACTGTTAACATAAGAGGCTTCCCATCATCACTTAATTCACCAACACATACATGATTTCCTTTTGATAATGTACATTAATTATACCTATGTCATCTTCAGCTGCACTTTGTGCACAACCAACAACATCCCACCAATCAACTCCAACTGAGAGGCCCCACCAAAATCTGGTAATGGATAAGAATAATCAAACCGTAAGCTAGTGAAATAAACCACAATATAAATACAGAGATGCAGTAAGATGACAAGAAAAATCAACTTCATAGCTGTCAGCTATAGCTCGTTCCCAGGAAATTGCATTACCTTTCCCTTGACTACTTTGACTAGCATGAGGTAGAATACGTAGAATCTTCAGTATAGTGCAATCCTTGCTGTTATCATGCCAAACATAGGCCAAGAAACAACTATTAGAAGAGAAAGTTGGTAGGGAAATAGAAACCCAAACTGTGGCATAGAAGTAATCTATGGGATTAAAGGTATTTCCAGAGAATAAATGAGCATTTCCATGCCGAAAAGCAAAAGCAACCTCCCCTCCGTGACTTGAAAAGATAATTTTTGCTAGCATCCTTACGTCACTATGCTGATTAGCTAGGACAAAGTTGAATTTGTCACTATTTCCACCATTTGAATCTATTGATGTCTGGGATGCTGAAAAATTTCCAGGTGTAGCAAGGGGCCGAGAACCTTTGAAGTATTTTATTGAAGATATGCTCTTATTTACTTTGGTGGTCCATATTGTTGTCATTGATGCTTGTCCACCAAAATTTGTATTAGAATTTTCAAAAAGGGGATGTAATGCAACCTGCTGACGTGAACTTTCCCACTGCTGCACCCTCCAACCAGTTAGATATGGCCCTCATCAGGATTGTGTGGAGACATATATTGGCCTGATGGAATGTAATTTGTAGGTCGTTAGTATACTAAAAAGAACAATTAATTCAGCCATATTTGTGATCAGTCTGTTTGCCTACAAATCCAATTCTAGTGGATTGAAATATAAAAAGACTTAATAAAAGCATCAATGTCAAATTCTATTGTAGACAAGATATTACTAGTGACAAAATGCAGCTAAACATGTATTAGTCAGGGACTGGCCATTCAGATGCATTTTTCTTCTACTGTCATGCTTATATTGTCAGAAGTATTGTTGCCATTATAAACTAACATCATATAGCATGAAAGACAAGGTTTCTTCAAAACATAGAGATAAATTTCAATTATAGGAGACCTAATGATAATGAGCATAAGCAAGCTTTTATGAATCGTAACAAGAAGAGCAAGAAGAAAACTTTTTGATGCCCTTTCTCTTATGCCTCCAATGCAAAGTAACAAGAAAAATACTTTAGAAGTTTGAAATTTTGTGTCCATTAAAAAGATCACTCGCTCTTTAGCACTCATTGGAGGACAAGCTATGTGAGGTTAACAGGTTTGGATATTTATACATCTTACAGAGACACAAATGTAATATATATATACTCGACTTGGTCCAAAGTATTCTACAAAATATGCTCCTGATTCAGGTGAGACTGTTGAAGAAAAACTCTTAGGACCTCACCTGTGCTCATGTCTAATCTAATATACAAGTTTGGCTTTGCTTCAGACTAGTCCTAGTTACTGTCACCTTTGAGGTAACTGCATTCATCATCAATACCCATAATTTTTACACCTAATTTAGACTCCCCCCAAAAAAGAAAAGTTAAGCATAGACTCCCAAAAGGAACCAAAAATTGTAAGCATATACATATTGTATATCTGCCAATCAGCCCTTGCGAGAAGAACAGGAAGAAAACACTTTAAAGGGTAGGTTGAACAACATTAACATGAAATCTCTCTTCATATAGGCTCTCTATGATTTTGTTCTGCTAACACCTTCCTCTAAGCTTGAAAGGGAGGGAGAGGAAATCTATTAGGGCTCTCTCAATTATAAGCCAGTTATTGCTACTGCTCATGCTAGTTCAGAGTCCAGATTATGGACCTCCCAAGCCATGATAAGAACATGAGTATATGTCTGAACCCTGTTCTTATAATCAAAACTAGTATTTCTGCACAAACTCATTCTTTTGATGGATTGGGTTGTTTGAATCAAATTAGCTGCTCTCATGGATGCACTCAAATGCACCGTAAAATACATGTTAAAAGATGATGGATCTCCCACTGGCAGGGCCATAAAATACTCTTCTAAGAGTAATGAAATTATAAAAATGTCAAGATGAGAAGGAAGATAATTGTATATATACATACAAGCTCCAGTTTGTCTAGCCGTGAGGGATTTTCGGGGGGCTTGGTTGTTTTTATGGGGATTTTTCCATTGCACCATTGTTTATATGCGTAGTGGGAGAGACGGGCCTTTTGAATAGGATCCGCAGTGGAGAGAACCAGAGCTCCCCACTCGGCAAGGGAATAACATATATTCTCATTTTCGTTCTCATAATTCTTTTTGTGTCGTGCAGTGGAAAGTGGGAGCTCAGGTAAGAATGAAAAATAGCAACACTTGAAATTAATGATGACCATCCAAATCATCTTTTCTAACTTAATGATTTACAATATATTTCAGTACTTCTATATAAAATAAAAATTTCAAATTTCTTGACAAACAAGACTCCAAAATACTAGTTCCTTTGTAGAACATGCTACACATTGACAACCATCAGAAGCACAACCCACACTTTGGAAATCAAAGGAAGGGAAGAACACCCCACACTTTCGCTGCCAGCCAAAAGAACATCCCACTCTATCATAGTCAGCTAAAGGATACTTAAACCTACTTTTTTTGTAGTCGACCTGCCTTAAGCTTTCCCTACGCTTTTGTAGTCAGCTAAGGGACACCCTACACTCTGGCAGTAAAATGTATGACACTACCCTGTTGGTCTTCAAAGGAAAGAAATGACCCATTGTACTATGTCTGATCTCTCAGAAAACCATTCTTCAAATAAATCATAAATTTTAAATCACCAACTGGAGTTTAACAAAACCATGGCAACCACTTCCACATTAATTATTTCAGGGAGAAAATTTTCCCATACAAATACCAAAAAGGCACCTGCAATCATTCCCATCCCCAAAACAAATAGAAGAACCATAAAAAAATTATATATAATAAAGCCACTCTAACTAGATACAAATTTCATTATTGCAGCATACTGATATATCACTAAGAAAACTCTACCAAACAGTATTAACCTACATTAAACAAAACTTGTTGATTTCAATTTTCAACAAATAAATTGTCTAGTAAATTATCTTTAAACTAACATTTTCTTTGAAAACAAGAGAACATCAACATAAGAGCCTTCAGGAAGGAAGAAGAGCTTCCCCCAAGGACAAGTATAAAAGAAATCGTAGTCTTCTCACTTTCACAGCCCACCTGAAACTATAAAAAAATTCAAAATACACAATAAACTACAACAAATAAACGAGTGAAAATGATACATTCCACATTGACAAAGAATGCCTTGAAGTAAAAATCATATAGCCCCTCCCCGAAAAAAACAATTAAAAAATATATATCTAAGGACTTCCTTGAAGCAACAGCAACCCCGAATTCATATTCCGAGGAATAATGACTGCCTCTAACCCCGTCAAGTCGTCGCTAGTTTTGGCCTCCGCTGAAATTGGGTATGAGGATGTGTTTGAAGTAACTCTTGATGTAGAAGAGGTTGTGTCCACACTGGAAATGGGAAAGGGAAAGGGAAAGGGAAAGGGGAAGCAAGAAAGGCAAGGAACAAGGGGAGGAGAAGGGGAAGGGGAAAGCCACGAAGTGGGCCTCGATGAAGCCATGCACTTCCCCGAGGATTTTGCATTCCCCTCCCCAAAGAATGTCGACATTGTCCGTGAATATCTTCAGATGTCGTTGGTCCCACAAGAGGTCCCTTTCATCGGGGACATTTTTGGCAGTCTTCCATCCATTAAGTTTAATGACCATGACTTAAGCCAACGAAGACACCTACCGAATCTGCTCCCAAAATTGTACCTCAAACGAGTACCATATGACGGTGTACCGAAGGTGGAACCAATGCCATGGGCGCGCTAGCTAGAGGCCTCAGGGGATTTTAATTTGCTGTGCATCCCCCATTTTGGGCAATATACTATCACCATCTTGGTCGTGTACCAGTTGCTTGCGCTAATCCATGATGGATGCTTATGGATCCAAGGTTGCATCTCAATTGACATTGCATTTATTCATAGGATCACCGCCCTGCCCATGAAGGGGTCCCATCCCATGAAGGGATTCAGAAAGAAATATGAATAGAAGGTGGCAGATGAAGTTCGAGAAAAATACAAGGTCGACCGCAACAAGCGCGGATTCATAGTAGAGCCCATTGCTGACCTAGGAGTGCGCACGGGCACTCTGCTGCTTGCCTGTAAGATGTGTGCAAGTCTAGGGCATCAGAAAACCACCTATGTGATTCAGTTGGCAGGACAGTGTGAGAAAGGGGTCTACTACAACTGGTGGCAGTACCTCTGTGAAGAGTTTTTGGACAACGTGCGTGAGGCGCAGGAACAGGGAAAGTCCTTCTGTTACTCCTAGCTATTATTGTTGATCGCCTTGATTGCGTGGGAGACACTTGATGATGCGGTGCTCCCTAAGCTCGAGCCCAATTTCGATGAAAGAGCACATTATTTGAACCTGTGGGACTCCAAGGATTCAAAGCGCATTGAGGAAAAAAAAGTGTTTTGGGTGCTATTCGATCATGCGCTAGTAACGAAAATACATTCCAAGCTGCGCTTGTTGCCTGCGGTGTATGAAAAGTACAAGTGCATTATTGAATTTCATGTCACCATGCACAATGTGAAAATCAGGGCAATAAAATATCTTGTGTGGTACAATCTCCCATATATGGCCACCAGGGCAAAGATCGACCAGCGTGTCGCAACATGGCTACCTGCATCGAAACTTGGACTCAAATCCGCTGCCCTAGTCACAATGAGCACTTCTGGAAAAGATGCAGCACAGTGAAGGAGACAAAGGTGCACTCCACTGAGAAAAAAACTACCAAGGAAACCCCAAGGATGCCACCAAGGGAGTGGAGCAAGAACCTTAACGTGATGCAGAGGTTGGAGTTGGTGGGGAGAGCACGGAGTCCCAATGCAGAACGAAGCGCACTAATGAGCCTCCCAAAGGGAAGCGAAAGAAGCGCAAGGCCGAAAAAACCGACGAAGAAGCGAACATTACATTGAAAAAAGAAGATATGGACAAGATCACAGATGTCGTTGCTAATGCCTTCGAGGATCGATGGACTACTCTGGAAGATCAGCAAAAGATCGCACTAGAGGCTTTGCAGTCCAAGTTGCAGGTGCTCTATCTCAATGCAGATACCCTTCAAGTGAGCGTGACCTAGGCGAGGAAAATTCAAGTGAGCCTGCCACTGAAAATCGTCATCACAGCCACTGAGAGCAGGATTTTCCCCTTCCCAGGTGTGACATTGATGATAGAACCACTAGCCCTGTGCGCCCAAGTCCAAGCATGCGCAAAATTTAGCCTCGATGTCGCGAAAATAACGAGTGGGAAGCTACACACTCCACTTGTTTGTCTTTGCCAAGCTCCAGAATAGAGAAGTTTGGGCACAAAATCAGCTAAGTGAGGTTGAGCAGACAATTTCTACCAAAGTTGTCGAATCTGCCCAAGCTCAGAGAACACATATCGTGGCAGTTGCATAGCAAGCAGAGTTAGAGCACATGATCCACAGGTTCTGTGAAGACATGCCAGAAATAATCCCTACCTCTGTTGCATCACAGGCCAAGGTTGAGGTCTTTGTGGTTGCATTGAAGGCATCCAAGACAGAAGTGCAAGCCATCAAAGCAGACCTAGAGCAACAAATTGTTGCACTGCAAACCAAGCTGTAGCCTGAAACCCCTCCCGAGGTGTGCACCCAGCAAGCCGCGCTAGTAAAGGAAGCAACAAGTAGTATTTTAGCACATATCGCCAAGGGCTCCAAGCTGCTAGATACCACTATGGGACTTTGGTCCATGGTGCAATGCGATACCCTCCTCTGACAGTTCAACCAAGAGTTGCGCCAGAAAGAGCAGGACTTTGAATAAATGGAAGCTACCATGCCAATCCTTGTAGCATCTCAACGCCTAGCACGTCTTCGTACGAGACACGCTCTAAGAGACGAAATCGAGGAGCTCCACCATAAGAAGCAGGTCCTCAGCAATCATCTGAAGCCATGGGCGGAGGAAGCGCTCAAGCTCTCGCAGGACTTAGACGTAGAAATCAAGCAGTTGAACCAAACTTTGGATAGTGTCACTGCAGCTACCGAAGAACCGACTTCCCAAAAGTTGGTTGAAATTGCGCAAAATGGAACAGCGTGTCATGCCAACATTTGTTGCTGCCATCGAGCAGCTCCAAGCCAAAATGAAGACTCCTCATCGTTGTGACTCAGGACGAGTCACAAGATTGTGTTGGGGGCCTATTGGAGGAGGGTCCCTTGGTAGCAATTTTGGTGAAATTTTGTAATATTTTGTAATAGTTTAAGTCTAGCCGACAGATTAACAATATTTTGTGATTTTTAATAGAAGGGTCTGAAATATATTTCGCGAAAATACAGTGTGATGCTATGCTATATACTGTCAAAAGATTAAAATATATAAAATCTATTTCACCAAAAAAACTCTTTGTTTGACCATCATTTAGCATTTCTTTAACATCTTAGCTTAATCAAAAGATTAAAATCTATTTCACTAACAAAATCCTGAGTTTGACCATCATTTAATGTTTCTTTAACATCTTAGCTTATAGGGACACTGGAACCTAGATAAATACTCCACATTTCATTGGTGAGAATCCATACCAATTGAAGCAAGCAAATGAACATATCCATCACACACACACTTCTGAATTAACCAATAAGGAGATCAAAATCACCAATATTCTCTTACATCTCAATTAACCAACAAGGAGATCAAAATCACCAGTATTCTCATACCAATTGAAGCAAGAAAATCAACATATCCATCATACACACTTCTTAATTAACCAATACGGAGATCCAATCACCAGTTCACAATGTAACATTATCCAATGTGGTCAAAGATGAATCCAATCTCTTTTATAATTTCAAGAATGTGAAGTGATTATCCTTGGCTTCCCAAGACAGCCATCAAAAGCAATAACAAATGTGCACAAAAAAAACAGAAAAGCACACCACACTGCGAAGTAAAATGTGTTGCCTACAAAATCTCTAGATGCCCGGTGACCTAAACAATTACCACACATTGTCCAATATCCAAGAGAATAACAAATCATTGTAAGAAAACATGCATTCCTTGCATAGCATAATTTGGAATTTTATATTAACTATATGGCATGATCATAATTTTAGATGGAAGACCATTAATTACACACTTCTTAATTAACCAATATAGAGATCCAAATCACCAGTTCACAATGTAACGTTATCCAATGTGATCGTAGATGAATCCAATCTTTTTTAGAATTTCATGAATGTGAAGTGATCCTTGGCTTCCCAAGACAACCATCAAAAGTAATCACAAATGTGCACAGAAACAATGATACAACACACCACACTGCGAAGTAAAATGTGCTGCCTAAAAAATCTCTTGATGTTTGGTGACCTAACCAATTACCACACATTGTCCAATATCCAAGAGAATAACAAATCATCGTAAGCAAACAAGCATTCCTTGCATTGCATAATTTGGAATTTTATATTAACTATATGGCATGATCTTAAATTTAGATGGAAGACAACTAGTTAAGTATTCAAATCCATAAATTTTGATATCCAATTGAAGTATAATGTTAAGCAACACAGAAAATACCAAAAGAGACCCTCTTAAAAAAATTTAAGTAGTCAATTCCCAAAATTTTCTCAAATCAAATAAACAGTATTCAGTAAAAAATAAACAATCTGCAAGATACCACATGGCTTGATCTCAATTGTCTTGATTTTTATCTAATTTTTCAAAATCATATGCATAAGATGTAGGCTGACCATGTGCAACTTGCACTGACCTTGATAACAAAATATTTGTATGGAATTTTTGGTGCATTAGTTTGCACCCATTCTTTGGGTGCAAAGACAAGTCTATCTGTAAAAAGGAAATAAAAAATGTCCATGAAAATCACATCAGATTCAAATCCTTCTATTAAAAATCACATCACATTCAAATATTTCTGTCAATAAAAGAAACACAGATCTTTCCTATTAATAATAAAAAAACATAACTCATGTTAATCCAATCAAAGAATAACATCAATGAATGCAACAATTTTTACACTTTTTCTAAGGCAAAATCTAACCAATAGATATTTTGGGTTTTTTGGCTACAATTATATGATACAATTCTAGAAAAGGCTGATTTTATAAGTTTTTGAATGCATAAACAAATTCAATGCCATGAAACAGTGGGATCCTACAATAATCAGATAAGAAAAAGAGTCCAAAAAGAGCCTTAAAGTGAAGAGAAAACCATTCAATAAAACCATGAAACAGAAAACATAAATAAAAAACCATTCGATAAAACCATGAAACAAAAAAACATTAAAAAAAAAACATTCTATAAAACCATGAAATAGAAAAACATTAAAAAAAGCATATCGAACAAGACAAGAACAAAGAAGAGGTGGCAAGAGGGTGAGAGGTGCTCAATGGCCCCAAGAAAGTTGTTCTCAAGTATTAGGACGCATGAAAAACAACCAAGCTGAAACTTATGCCCTCTACCAAGGGATTATATCACTTTTTTGGGAGATTCCCTCCTTATTCAACATTTGGTGCAGGGCTCCTGTCTGACAAACTAAATATTAGAATGTCTTATGAAAAGAATTAGGAAAGCTGCATAAGGGTTCTCTACGATAGAATATTTCCATGTTCTCTGTGATCTCAATAAAAATGTGGAATTGTATGCTAATAAAAAGTGTAAATTAAGATTGGGAGATATAAAAATCAATGGCTAAAGCAGGCTCTCTCCTATTCCTTAGAGCTAAATGGATTGGCATTGCACCGTTATGAAGGATTGTGTTATCAATCAATTATAGTATGACATATTTTGATAAGAGGGCTCAAGAAATTTTTTTTAAGATGTATTTGCTGCAATCCACACACAAATTTGCGTATAAATAAAAGTAAGACAAGATAAAGAGCATCAAAATTGCCATTAGACAAGTGGACAAAAAAAAAAGTCCATACATGAAACCTTTTTTAATATTCTATAATCATGAAACAACCCAACAACAGAAGATAAGAAAGCATCAAAATGGCCAAAATACATGTGACTGAAGAAAAAGTCACATGGTGAAAAGATAACCATGCCTGGATCGAAGGATTAATCATTGAAGCTTCCATCGGCATCTAAGTGAAATGGTACACCCACTTGTACTGACCCAATTTGTGTAACTATTCCAGAAAGGAAATTATACAAAATACCAGGGTCTGGAAATAAGCCTAACAATAATAACATCAGACATTGGTGATCTTGATGTGATTAGAGATATCAATCATGCCCCGTCTAACTACAATCAACAAACTATGCTTTGACGACTACAGCAAGAGATAATTACAATGAATTTGTATGAAACACTATAGTCAGAGAAATTTTAAAACAAGAACTCCAATGACACACTTCCGTGCTCCCACATCTGACATACATGTCAAAGGTAAAATCATGATTCTCAAAAAAGTGTTCTTGAATATCAAAAAGATACCACTAACTCCTACTGCAACTATCAATTACGGAAATAAGCAAAAGTCAGAATTCCTTCAACTCAGCAGACTATGGGACACATCCTTTTAAAGGATACATTTTCACTAACTACTGACTACTACATCTTTCTCAACAATTGTCTCAAAACAAAAACAAATCTTCAGAAAATAATTATAGCAATACTGAAGATTGAATCATGACATTCCAAATCATTTTTTCTCAATAGACAATATACACAAATATTAAATAATGTAATAAAATACTTGAAAAATGAAATTCCAAACAACGAATTCCTTGTAGGACACCTTACATCACCCTACACCATGACAGTCAACCGAAGCACAACCTACATCTTGATAGTCAAAGGAAGAGCACCCTAGACTTTCATGGTAACTTAAGGGCACCACAGACTTAAAAACAAATCTTCAGGTAAGAATGAAAAATAGCAACACTTAAAATTAATGATGACCATCCAAATCATCTTTTATAGATTGATGATTTACAATATTTTTCAGTACTTCTAGATAAAATAAAAATGACAAACTGCCTGACAAACAAGACTCCAAAATACCAGTTCCTTTGTAGAACACCCTACACATTGACAACCATCAGAAGCACAACCCACACTTTTGAAATCAAAGGAAGGGTAGAACACCCCACACTTTCGCTGCCAGCCAAAAGAACATCCCACCCTATCGTAGTTAGCTAAAGGATACTCTACCCTATTTTTTTTGTAGTCAACCTTCCTTAAGCTTTCCCTATGCTTTCGTAGTCAGCTGAGGGACACCCTGCACTCCGACAGTAAAATGTATAAAACTACCCTGTTGGTCTTCAAAGGAAAGAAATGACACATTGTACTATGTCTGATCTCTCAGAAAACCATTCTTCAAAGAAATCATAAATTTTAAATCACCACCTGGAGTTTAACAAAACCATGGCAACCACTTCCACATTAATTATTTCAGGGAGCAAATTTTCCTATACAAATACCAAAAAGGCACCTGCAATCATTCCCATCCCCAAAACACATAGAAGAATCATACAATAATTATATATAATAAAGCCACTCTAACTAGATAAAAATTGCATTATTGCAGCATACTGATATATCACTAAGAAAACTCTACCAAATAGTATTAACCTACATTGAACAAAACTTGTTGATTTCAATATTCAACAAATAAATTGTCTATTAAATTACCTTTAGACTAACATTTTCTTTGAAAACAAGAGAACATCAACACAAGAGCCTTTAGGAAGGAAGAAGAGCTTCCCCCAAGGACAAGTATAAAAGAAATCATATTCTTATTACTTTCACAGCACACCTGAAACTCTAACAGAATTCAATATACACAATAAACTACAACAAAGAAACGAGTGAAAATGAGACATTCCACATTGCCAAAGAATGCCTTGAATTAAAAAGCATATAGCCCCTCCATGAAACAAAACAATTACAAATATATATCTAAGGACTGCCTCGAAGCAAAAAAGAGTATCCTGCCATCAAAAAAGAAAAAGAATGCCTCGAAGTACAAAGCACAAATTTTTGAAAATAAAATATTTCTTAGACAAACAAAGACAAAGGAAATCACTAAGATCCCCTAGGAAGTAAAAACAGTGCTTGGTAACTTGCTCGGCAGAAAATAAATTCATATAGGAATAAAACCAAAATGTTGCATGTATCAAACACTATATTAAACACACTGACACAAATCATTGGAAAAGAGGTACACTTCATATCAGTAAATAACTGTGAATGAAAAAATAATGGATGTCCAAATCCAGCTGTCAGAGAAGCTAGCCCAGGCCATGATACATTATGGATAAAAAAAGTATGACCAAAATGAACATTTAGACTAAACTCAACCATAAGTACTATAATAGATTAAAAAAAAAATTGGGATCAACAACACTTCAGTTGAAAAGAGGTATATTTTTGATATATAGTTGCAACTAATTTTGCGTAAGATAAACCCAGGATGATATAAACTAAGCTATGTTCAAAAAAAATTCACACGATGGAGGTTTTCACAAATTGTAATCAGTAGCTTTCATGTATATTTCCAATTTTAGTGCTGCATGAATAACGAATATGTTAAACCACATTAAAATTCATGCTTCCCTAACCTTCAAAATGCTCAGATCGCTATCCCCTCCAAGTAGTATTTTATTCCGAGCTTCAAACCCAAAATTGAGCATAGTCCCAGTGGAGGCACCCGACTCCAATACATCCACAGGTCCGACTTGAATCCTCGAACCCATGACCTTGAGCGGCTGCACATAGTACCCAGGCAGCGCATCACAGGGGATCATTACCTAGTTGATGCCTCATCTTATATTGTCATGCTTAAGCCTAAGACTATAACGAGCACTTTAGGGTTTGTTCTGTGTACTGCCTCGACTCCTTTCTGCATGAATGTGTACCAATCGTTCTGTTTTTTCTTTGAACCTCACAATTCGTTTCTCAGGCTCATCCCCACAAAATTATCAGTTCCATTAAACATTGAAGCTACTGAAATTAGGTGTTTAATCCAGGTATCTAGATCAAAATCCCTATCTCCAAAGAACCCATTGACATCTATATTGCTGCAGCACCAACCTGACTTGCTGATATGATTATCGAGGATATCCATAACCCCAATGGCGCCTAAGCTCGAAACTACTCTTTTATATACTTCAATGATAGGAAAATCAAGAAGATCCAGGTTATTTGTAGCAACTCCTACCTCGGCATTCGAGAGGTTCATTTTTCTCTAGAATTTCCTAATTTTCATGGCGCCAAGGGAAGAATATGTGAACATGAAGAGGGACGAAGTCAAGTGAACACAGTTGAAACCCATTTCTTAGATATTGGGGTTTTTGCAGGCCCTCTGCCACCATTATGTTGACATGTGCAGCCCAACCAACACAGGCAAGCTTTACCCTGCCATACTGGATATTGGGGGAAAGATTTACCTACATCCATACTGGATATTGGGGGCGAATGCCATTCGAAAACCCTCTAATCTAATAAATCAAGGGCGAATACAACCCAAACCCGTCCAAATTAATAAATGCAGAGGAAAATCCAGCTTTTCAGGTTCTATGCGCCCTTATTTTTTTGGGCTAAATCATAATAATTAATTATTTCTAAAATAATTTTGGGGCTAATTATATAAAACTATAAAAAAGAGGTTTTACATAAAAAATTCGCCCCTCTAAAATCTAAAATCCCTTAAATTTCTCCCTTGGGCTAAAATTCGCCCCTAATATTTTCCCTGGAGGCAGGATCAAGGTGGTAGATAATCCCTTTCTTGTTGAGAGGGAGTGTTGAATTCCAACAAGAAATTGTAGCACAGACACTAGTGTGGGACCAACATGTCCTAGCGATACATTAGTGTGAAGGCCAATCTAATTTATTAAATTATTGGTGTCTAATAATTTTTCCCTTAATTAAATTGGACAATAAAATGTAATCTTATCTCATGATCACTTGTAATAGTTAAATTAGTGTGATAAAATCAGTTAGCTCATGTATTTCGAGTTGAGGGTGGTTGGTGAGGCATGTAGAGTAATTCTAGTAGTTATGGATGTTGAGATTCAACAAGAAGATCCTAGTGAAAATGAAGAACCTACACTAGGATGGAGCTCAGGCTATTTTTAGGTGTATGCCTATTTATAGATGTATGTGCAAATTCTATTTATATATTGCATGTCTACTAATATTATCCCTTAATATTAGTTGGACAATAAACTATATTCTATTCTCAATGAGCACTTGGAAATAGTTAACTGAAGTGAAAAATTAGTTAGCTAAAGGAATTTCGAGTTAAGTGGTTGGTTGGTGGGACATGCAGATTGACTTAGTTGTAATTGAGTGATTCGAAGTTGTAACAGAGTTGGAAGTGCAGTTATGCAAGTTGTAAAGTAATTTAACTCAGTTAAGTGAGTTAAACTCAGTTGTGCTAGTTGTAATTGAAGATACACTAGTGAGAGATCAAGTGAATTAATTATTAATTAATTCACAATCAATGGTCTCACATGCAACTACATGGATGTCAGATCCAGTGGAGACCCAGTTGAGTTCTAGGTGAAAGGGAAGTAAACTATCAGTTGTGACATTATCCAGTTGCACACATGAAACCACACACACATTGGATGTGTCCATGAGGATTGTGTAGTCAAGGCAAGAAATATTGCACTCATTTAGGGATTGTGTAGTGGAGGTAGGCTTTCTAGAGACAGTAAATTGGCTAAGGAACTTGCCGATTTTTGTATGAAAATGTGAGACAGTTAGCTCATGTACTAAGAGATCTTGGATTAGAGATTTGTATGTAATTTTTTCATGATCCATGATATAATACATAATAGAATATAGTGGGGTTTTTAGCTATAAGCTTTCCCCGACAAATTATCTGTGTCATCTGTGATTGATCTTCTCTTCATGATATTGTGATTGGAAATTGTGTTTTAAATTCAGCAAAGATTTGTAGAAGGGATTATGTATTTAACAGTATTATATTGTTAGATCAGGAGAATCCAGGATATACATGCATTTTGTATTAAATTTTTGCATGGTATCATAGCACATGAAATTGAAATAGTGAAGTAGGAGCTGAGTTTGTTGGTGGAAAGAATTCAAATTTGTAGAAAGAATTTCTTGGTGCTACAGCTGATTCAAGATCAAAATGGCTTTCAATGGCTTGACGTTAGAGTATGCACTTGAGGGAAGCTTGAACTACATTTATTGGAAGGACAGAATGGAGGTAGTGCTCGAAGACAATGTCTTGAAGGAATTCATTGACAATGATGTTCCTAAGCTTGCTTTGTCAGATGCTACCAATCTTGATGCATGGAAAAAGAAAGTGGAAAAGGTGAGGAAGATCCTATTGGAGGGAGTACGAGACCACATTGTCTGAAGCTTCCATTGGAAAGCCACACCATATGCTATTTGGATGGCTTTGATGGATATTTTCCAAAGTAGCAACGACCATAGGAAATTGGTGTTCAAAGATAAACTTAGGAAGATCAATACGGAAGAGGGCGACAACATTCCAAAGTATATCATGAAGTTTGTCCAATTTCGGGATGAACTGGGGAGTGTGGGAATAACTATTGCTAATGATGATTTGGTGAGCTTGGATCTCTTGGGACTTCCTAAGAGTTGGCACAGTTATGAAGACTCTGTCAACAGACAAGAAAAATTGCTGGATTAGGAACAACTATGGTCGGATCTAGTGTAGGATGAGTTTAGGCGAAACACCAGAGATAGCTCTTCATCAAAGAATGATGATGGAGAGTATTGTGCTTTGGCTGCCAAGGCGAAGAAGGGGAAGGGGAAAAAATTCCATTCTAAATTTGAGTCCAAAGTAAAGAATTTGGATATGTCCAAGGTGAAGTGTTTTCACTGTCACGATTATGGGCATATTGCTACTAACTGTCCACAAAAGAAGAGGAACAAGAAGGTCATTGGAGCTGCAGCTGATGAGGCCCTTGCCTCACAATTTGAGCTTGAATTATCATTTATCGCATGCATGGTGTCAAGTGCATTGGAATCGGTGTGGTATTTGGATAGCGATGCTTCCTTTCACATGATAGGAGATAAGGAAATTTTCAGTGACTTGGAGGAGAAAGATCTCCAGATGCATATAGAGATGGGCGACGATGAACGGTACAGTGCTACTAGGATTAGAATCATTACCTTCCAGAGAAATTTAGGTAAACCATTTCAATTTAAATATGTTATGCATGTTCTAGGTTTGAAGAAAAATTTGGTCTCATTCGCAATGTTGGAGGAAAAAGGCTATGAAGTTGTTTTTAGCGATGGAAAAGATTTCCTGCAAGACAAAACAATGGGTCAAGCTAAGACGATAGGGATTTGAGTTAAGAATCTCTACAAGCTAGAGGTAGATGGCTACGCTACCATGATGGGTAAGGTAGAAAAAGTGGTGAGTCGGGATGAGGGCGAAGTATGGCACATGCGATTGGGCCATATTCATCATGGAGCCTTGAAAGCCACGCAACAAATATCTATTGGACTTCCAATGGGAACACTTGCTTAATTAGATTAGTGCAAGGGTTGTACCATGGGAAAGTATATAAATTCCACCTTTCATGAGAAGGAGAATTGTGCTTCAGGGATCCTTTAGAGAGTTCACACAGACGTGTGTGGACCGTTATCAGTTGCTTCAAAAACAAAACATAAGTACTATCTTATTTTTGTTGATGAATTTTCTCGTAAATTATGGATATTATTCATGCAAAATAAGGATCAAACATTCTCAAAGTTTTGTGAGTTTAAGGAATTGGTGGAGAAAGAGTTGGGGAAGAAAGTGAAGGCTCTTAGGAGCGATAATGGTGGAGAATACATCTCTAATGAATTCAAGAAATTCTTCAGCAAAGAAGGAATTCTATGAGAACTCATAACGCCTCATAACCCACAAAAAATACGGTCGCAGAGAGGAAGAACATAGTGATTGACGCAAAAAAAATGATTTTGGATCCCTAAGGAGAGATGGTCCACTGTAGTCGTGGCTCTGTCAACCTTTCTTTCTCTGAAACCTCATTCTTTTTCTCCACGTGGTCTTCTTATATTTTCTTCCTCAGAGGTTATTTATCAAATTCGTGGAATTTGATAAATAACATTATCCACAACCTTTGCAAATTTATTTATATCTTTGAACCTCATATTAATAGCCCAACACTTTATAACCAACCGATGTTACAATAGACCTTCGTCCCTTGGCCCCACTTATATATCAATGGTCCAATCAAATTCACGCACCGTACCTGGTTATCTTCCGTGCATCTTCCTCATGCGACTACCTTCTGATGGCTCCCCTCCAGACCGATGGCGTACCACGATATCGCTCGGCTCCCTGGGTCGAACGTTAACGTGCGATGGCGCGCATCAACGATGGTTTTCCGTGGGTCCACCTCGCCACGTGTCGAACACTCTATGGAATTTCTCCCCAACCAGGGAATACCACTTACTCCCCAAAAGCGGTGCGATATGGGCAATCCACCTTCGTAAATCCACTCGTGGTTTTTGAACAGTGACTAACCAAGGTTCACGTCGAGGTTGCGTTCTCCTTCGGATACTCTCCGTTTGTTAACTCAGGTTCTGATCCCGGTTAGGAATTTCCAATTAACAACGAACAAACATAATTTTCTTTAGTAAGCGGGATTTCTATTACCATTAGACGTAATTCAACGACCAGGGTTTACACAGACTTCTTCTATGAGTGGAGATTTATTCGACAGAGCCTGTTCGAACAAATTTGAGGGAATCAATAGACAGAGATATGTAGAATCTATACAATAGTTCAACCCAGTAATTATATGTGCACATAGTTCAATCACCTCACCATTAAAAAATCTCTTCACAATCAAGGATTCAAAACAACTCTATGGCCAATGCATACAGAAATTATTTAACTGGAAGCAATTTTGAACACACAGATGTTATTGTAGAAATCTCTCTTCTCCTTCTTCCTTCTCTTCTTTTTTTTTCAATGCATCTGAGGAATACAACTTATATACATCAATATATGACTCTTCGGTTCCTCTGAGAGGACTGTTCTAGAAATCAAAGGTCTAATTACAACTTATTCAAATAACTGAACTGACAGATGGATCGAATCCAACTATTCGACTTCTACCAATCCTAACTAATCTAAATAAAAACAGTCAGCTGAGGTATTGACACCTAGCTGTTACAATTCAAGGATTTCGAACCCTCCTAGCCACAACATGTGGAAAAACCTCCTAAATTTCTGGCTAGTGTCTAATTCCCCTGCATCAGTGATCGTGGGTGAAAAACAAGGATTGTTACATGATCAGGGCCTACCAATGCATTTGTGGGTGGAAGCAAGCAACACTGCATTTTATGTGAAAAACCGTTTTCCTCATAGAGTACTTGGCATGAGTACACCATAAGAAGCTTTCACTGGTAAGAAACCAGATGTTTCACACTTAAATATTTTTGGCTCATATATTTATGTGCATTTGACCAAGAATGCTAAGAAGAAGCTGGAGCCAACGACTGAAGTTGGGATTTTTGTGGGGTACATAAAAACACCCCATAATTATCGTGTGTATTTTCCTAATAGTAAGATGACTGTTGTGCGACGAGATATAAAATTCAATGAGGGGAAATTCATGTGTTTGTCACTTGAGAGGTAGATGGACTTGCATGCGGAGGAGGAATTAATGATTACCAAAGATGAGTGTCTATATGTGGAACAACCACAGGAGGAAGTTCATGGAGTGGAGGAGTCCACTCATGCAGAGCCAACTATCAGAATTGGCAGAAGGCGTACCATGGAAGCTGATAGGATGAGACTTGATGCTACACAGAATGTAGGAGCCCCTACTTCACAGCGTAGACATAGATAGTCTTCTGACTGATTTACTGGATACATTGATATCATGAAAAAATGTATTGTGACTAAACCATCTTCCTTTCAAGAAGAAGTGCAGGAGCTCACATGGGTAGATGCAATGGTGGAGGAGTATGACTCCATTGTCAAAAATAATTCTTGGGAAATTGTTCCAAGGTTGGATGATAAATTAGTGGTAGGTTAGAGATGGATCTACAAGGTAAAGAAAGTTGCTAATGGGAGTGTGGAGAAATACAAGGCTAGATTTGTGGCCCGGGGCTTCTCACAAATCGAGGGGATAGATTATGAAGATACCTTTGCACTTGTCGCAAGGTATTCTTCCATAAGGACCATCCTTGCTCTCTCAATGCAGATGGGCTAGCACATTCATCAGATGGATGTGAAAATTATGTTTCTCAATGGGATAATTGAGGAAGAGGTGTACATAGAGCAGCCTGAAGGTTTTGACATCTTCAACAATGAGTCGCATGTGTGTCGACTCAAAAGAGAGTTGTATGGGCTGAAGCAAGTACCCCGTGCTTGGTACACTTGGATAGATAGGTATTTCACCGGATTGGGCTTCACCAAAAGTGAAGCAGATGCAAACCTATACCAAATTGTGGTGGAGGGTAAAATTTTAATCATTGTTCTTTATGTTGATGATTTAATATTGACTGGTGACAAGTAGCTGATACACTCATGCAAGGAAGATATTGCAAATGATTTCGTGATGAAGGATATGGGCTCCTTCATTATTTCCTTGGATTGGAAATATGGCAGCGAGATGGTGAACATTTTATGTCTCAAGGCAAGTATGCAAGGGAGATATTGGGAAGGTTTCACATGGAGGGATGCAAACCCATGGATACTCCTCTTCCAGGAAACTGGAGGAAAGAGAATGCTACTTCTGGAGAGGTAGTGGATGCTACTGTCTATCGACAATTAGTAGGCTCAATAATGTATCTAGTGAACACGAGACCAGACATTTTCTATGTGGTTAACCAGCTAAGTCAAGATATGATTAAGCTTACCAAGCTCTTTTATAAGGTGGGTAAGCATGTCGTGAGATACGTGAGGGATACATCAGAGTATGGTTTATGGTACAAAGAGATGGTTGGAGTGAAGTTACATGGCTTCACGGATGCATATTGGGCTAGAAGTCCAATGGATAGAAAGAGCACATCAGGGGGGATCTTTAGTATTAGGTCTACAACCGTTTCCTGGTACAACAGGAAGCAAAGATCCATGGCAACTCGGTTCAGTGGAAATGGAATACATGGTAGTGAGTCCATCTACATGTGAGGCTATTTGGATGAGAAAGATCTTGGTTGGTTTGTTTGGTTTAGATATGACAATGATTCATTGTGATAATCAGAGTTGCATTAAACCCTTGATTAATCCTATGCTTCATGATAGATATAAGAATATGGATATCTGGTATGATCATCTCAGATATTCTATGTAGAGGAGGACCATGTTGCTTCAGTACATTCCCACAGAAGATCAGGATGCAGATATTCTGATGAAGGTGCTCACTAGGAGCAAATTCGAATACCATAGAGACAAGATTAGGGTGAAGGATAATACATTTCTTATTGAGAGGGAGTGTTGAGATTCAACAAGAATATCCTAGTTAAAATTAAGCACCTACACTAGGATGGAGCTCAGGGTATTTTTCGGTGTATGTCTATTTATAGCAAATTCTATTTATAGATTGCATGTCTATTTATAGATGCACGTCTACTATTATTATCCCTTAATATTAATTGGACAATAAACTATATTATATTCTCAATGAGCACTTGGAAATAGTTAACTGAAGTGGAAAATCAATTAGCTAAAGGATTTTCGATTTAAGTGGTTGATTGGTGGGACATGCAGGTTGACTTAGTTGTAACTGAGTGATTCAAAGTTGTAATAGAGTTGGAAGTGCAATTATGAAAGTTGTAAAGTAGTTTAACTTAGTTAAGTGAGTTAAACTTAGTTGTGCTAGTTGTAACTGAAGATATACTAGTGAGAGATCAAGTGAATTAATTATTAATTAATTCATAATCAGTGGTCTCACATGCAACTAAATATTTACTATTATTAACTGCATGCATGTCAGATCTAGTGGAGACCTAGTTGAGTTCTAGGTGAAAGGAAAGTAAACTATCAGTTGTGACATTATCCAGTTGCACACATGCAACCACACACACATTGGATGTGCCCATGAGGATTGCATAGTCAAGGAAAGCAGGATTTCACTCATTTAGGGATTGCTATCAGCTGGGATTGCGCATTAGAGGCAAGCTGTCTCGCGACAGTAAATTGGCTAATGAACTTGCGAATTTTTGGATGACAGTGTGAGACAGTTAGTTCATGTACTGAAAGCTCTTGGATTAGAGCTTTGTATGTAATTTTTTCATGAACCATGATATAATACATAATAGAAGATAGTGGGGTTTTTAGCTATAAACTTTCCCTGGTAAATTATTTGTGTTATGCGTGATTGATCTTTCTTCATGATATTGTGATTAGTGATTGTGTTTTAAATTCCACAAAGATTTGTAGAAGAGATTTTGCATTTAATAGTAGTATATTGTTAGATCAGGAGAATCCAGGATATACATGCATTTTGATTAAATTTCTACAATGGAGTTTGAATTGTAGTTGGTGCATTAGTTTAATGCATGAGTAATCAGTTAAATAAGTTAGATGAGTTAGAGTCAGTTGAAATAGTTGTAACTATTTGTTGCACTAGTGAGAGGTAAAGTGAATTAAATATTATTTAATTAAAAATCAGTGATCTTCCATGCAACTGATGATTTACTAGTAATAGCTACATTCATGTCAGTTTCAGTGGATACTTATTTTATACAAAGGTAAAAGGGATGTTAACTATTAGTTGTGTGATTAGTAGGTTGCCCACATGCAACCAGACATCCATTGGATTTCCCATTATCCTTGCACAGTTTTGGAAAGCTAAAATTCCTAAAGAATAGGGATTGCATTCCACATGAATTGCGTAAGGCAGGCATGTTTTTTAGATGCTGAGAATTGGCTAATTGTTGGTCGGTTTTGTCTGGGACAGTGTGAGACAGTTGTGAGAGTGCAGGAGACTCTTGTGAGAAGACTGCATTATAATTGTTTCATGATTCCATGGTGAATATACAATAGAAGATAGAGGGGTTTTGAGCAGTAAGTTTTCCCCACAAAATTATCCGTGTTGTGGTTTGATTTGATTCTTTCTTTACTTGTTGTGATTGGCGATTATGTTTATTTTCCGAAATTTATTTGTAGAAGGATTCAATATCTAGCTTTAATACATTGCTTGATCGGATTGAATCCATTGATATACATATGTTTGTATAGTTTCTACAAAATTCCCCAATAGTTGTAGCTTACATAGCTAAAATCTATTTGTAAAATTTCCCCAATGTATATAAGTCATTCATGTTCTTAAATTCTTTGTAGAAATGCATCAATGAAGACGGTTGGTAGTTTTACATGTGTTTTAAGTTCAATTAAGAATTATTGACATTATTGTGAGTCAATGAAAAATGTGTTTATGTAATAATATACATGTTGGTAATCCTTAAGATATGATTGAGAATGTGCGATCATGTTTGGAAATTCCATTAAACATGATGTATTAATTATAGAGTTAATTTTTTGTAATATTTATAATGATTGTTAGGATTAAAGTAGGGAAAAACGTTTAGAGTAAGAGTTTAATTTGGAAATGTTGTAAATTTTTTGATAATAAATTAGAAATTTTGTTGAACTTATGATGTTCTATGTTGTAACAATCACTTAGTACATTTTTTATGTTGTGATATTAGATAAGAAATTGTAGATAGAACATAAATCAAATACACATTAGAAGACAACCAAGAACAAAATGAGACAAAAATAATTTAGGTTCAATGATCAAGACAAAAACCACAAGGGGAAAAACCAACGAGTTTCTTCTTCTATTAGAAATAAATTGTTCAACATAGATACACAGTACAATGAGAGATCAAGGGAGTGAGTACATATAATGGAGCACAAGGAAAGCCATTTTATGGATGTGAGAATCGGGGATGGAAAGCCATTTTATGGATGTGAGAAGTAGGCAAGCCATAATGAACCCATACATGTTGAAAATATAAATCTGTAGTTTGTTTAGCAGTTATAGATTTCTTACATGGCATAAGAATACACATCTTGTTGAATCTATCAACTACTACATAAACATAATCATGCTGCTTTCTAGACAATGGTAGACCTCCAACAAAATCCATAGAAACACTTTCCCATGGTCTAGAAGGTACCGGAAATGGCGTATATAAACCAAGCTTCCTATTTCTAGGCTTGCGTGTAGCACATAATGAACAACCTCTAATGAAACGTGAAACACTATCTACCATGCAAGGCCAATAACAATACCTCTGTAAATATGCCACCATTTTTCTTATCCCGAAATGTACAGCAATAAAAGAAGAATGAGCTTCTCTCATGACACTTAGTCTCTCTCCCTGTGGTATACATAACTTGCCCATATGAAATAGCAAATTATTATGCAAGTGATAATCATTCTCCTCAACATGATTCCCTTCATTCAAGTTAGCATACACATCCTTAAAATCAACATCTGATGCATAGTGTTCTATGTAACTCTCATGTACAATAGAATCATTCTTAAGTAAGGTAGTAGTGCTAATAATAGGCCTTGAATGCAGATCAGCAACTTTATTGAAAAAACCTTTCTTGTAACTTATTACTAAGTGAAATTTTTGTGGGAAACCCATCCATTTGAAATGTCGTGACTGCTGTAATTTACTTTGCAACAACAAGTACTTTAAAGGATGATGGTCGGTATGAACAACTGTTTCTTTGCCCATCAAATAGTGTTTCCACATTTTGACACTTTGTACCAATGCATACGACTCCTTATGATATGTAGGATAATTCACAACAACACCATTAAATGTCTCAGAATGAAATGTGATAGGCTTACCATGGTGTAAGAGAACTGCACCCATGGCGTAATCACTAGCATTAGTTTGAATCTCGAATGGCTGTCTCAAGTCCGGTAATGCAAGGACTGGAGATAAACTTATCTTCTCTTTCAAAAACTTGAAAGATTTTTGTTCTTTTCCTCCCCATTGGAAAGAACGCTTCACACTTTTCACTGCATGCATAGGAGCTACTATGGCATTGAAGTTACAAATAAACTTCCTCCAATACTGAGCTGCACCCAAAAAAATTCTTACCTCTGTAATGGATTTGGGAGTAGGCCAATGTTGTGAAACCAGCTCCAAAAATAGAAGAAAAGAGATATCAACACCTTAGAAATAAGCCACATCGAGGGGGCAACCTCCAATACATTACGTGAATGAAAAATTCTTGGATGATACAAATTACAAAACCTCCTTTCTATATATAGGAGTCCATGGGGCCATAATGTAATCCTAGTGGGGCCACAATGTAATCCTAGCCGACCTAACAATAATAATTTAAGGGCACAATAATAATAATATGGGGGTTACAGGGGTACAATAATAACAAGAAGGGGGTTACACTAACAAAAATAAGGGACTATACTAATAATATAGGGACCTAACATGCCCCTCTACTTGAAAAAAAGTGTTGTCCTCAACGCTTGAGTAGCTCTGGGTGCTTCTGTATAAAATTCTCATCCTCCCAGGTAGAATCTTCAGTGGGTAAGTTCTTCCACTTGATGAGATACTATGAAATTGATCGATTTCGTAGCTGTAGAGTTCTTGTTTCTATGACCGCTTCAGGTTCCAATATGATTTTTCCTTCCTCATCAAGTTCTAGCAATATTGTTTGAATTGGAAAATTTTCACCTGTAACCTTCTTTAAGCATGAAACATGGAAAACTGGATGCACTCGTGAAGAAACATGAAGCTCCAATTTGTATGCCATAGTACTAATCTTTTGCAACACCTTGTAAGGACCATAGTACTTTGGAGATAATTTATTATCTTTCTTAGCTTGCTTGAGGGACATTTTTTTGTATGGTTGTAGCTGTAAAAATACCCAGTCTCCTGCATCAAAAATTCTCTTGCTGTGATGTTGATCTGCTTGTTGTTTCATTCGATTTTGCACCAAGTTTAGATTATCCTTTAAGAGTTGGAGAACTTCTTGTTAATGCTTGATGTGATCTTCCACTGCTTGAACCTTCGAATTTTCTCTTAAAGATGATGTGATGGATGGTGGATGATATCCATAAAGTGCCATAAATGGGGTCATTTTTGCTGCAGTATGGAAGGAAGTGTTATACCACCATTCACCAAGAGGTAACCACTTGACCCATTGTGTTTGTTTATCAGATACAAAACAACGAAGATATCCTTCCAAACATTTATTTACTATCTCAGTTTGACCATCAGATTGAGGATGATAAGATGAGCTATGAGCTACCTGAGTACCCAAACAAGAAAATAACTCCGTCCAAAAATTTCCAGTAAAAATGGGATCTCTGTCGCTCACAATAACCCTTGGGCTTCCATGTAGCTTTTGAATTCTGTCCATAAATGTAGTGGCAATTGTACTTGCTTTAAATGGATGAGATAATGCACAAAAGTGTGCATACTTGGTAAGTCTATCAACTACCACCATGATGACACTCTTTCCTTCGGACTTAGGTAAACCTGTGATAAAATCCATTGAAATCTCCTCCCAACGTTGACTTGAAATGGATAAAGGTTGTAGAAGTCCCGGGGTCTTAATTGTTTCCACTTTATTCTGCTGGCAAACCAAACATTCCGCCACAAACTTTTGAATATCAGATTTAAGGCCATCCCAAAAAAATTCTTTCTTCACCCTGTGGTAAGTTTTAAAAAATCTTGAGTGTCCTCCTAAAGGAGAAGTGTGCAATTCCAGAAGAATCTTTTGTTTTAGTTGGGAATTCTTACAAAGATATAAGCGATCTTTGTACCATAAGGAATCATTTTTCCAACTAAATGTATCAGATGTACTAGGATCTTGCTGTAACTTTTGGATGAGTGTCCATACATCTTTGTCCTTCTTCCATTCATCTCTTGCTTCAGCTATCCAATCTGGTTGGATAATAGAAATGGCACAAAGCAATGCTTCCACCTCTTCATTCTTTCTTGAGAGTGCATCTACAACAACATTAAGCTTTCCTTTTTTGTAGATTATTTCAAAGTCATAACCCAACATCTTTGTGATCCATTTTTGCTGCTCTTCTGAAGATAGTCTTTGTTCCAAAAAGTGTTTAAGACTATCATGATCAGTTTTTACCTTGAAGTGTCTTCCCATTAGGTAAGTTCGCCATTTCTTTAGTGCATGCAGTATTGCTAACATTTCCTTCTCATAAATAGGTTTTCGTAAATACTTTCCTTTGATTGGACGACTTTCAAAAGAAATGGGTATTCCTTCTTGCATTAAAATAACACCAATTCCATTTCCTGAGGCATCACATTCCACAATGGCTTCTACTTTAGAAGGATCAATTCTCAAAGCACCTCCTCCTACTATGTGTCCCAAATAAACCAAAGAAGTCTTTCCAAATTCACACTTTTACATTTCAAGAAACAACTTATTTTTCTTCAAAATATCAAGTATTTTCTTAACATGCATGACATTCTCTTCTCTAGTCTTGCTGAAAATTAAGATGTCATCTAAGTAGACAATAACGAAATCATAAAGAAAAGGACGTAAGACATCATCCGTTACCCACATGAAAGTTGCAGGTGCATTTCATAAACCAAACGACATAACAAGCCACTCAAAGAGTCCTTGTTTGTTTTTAAATTCTGTCTTCCAAATGTCACTTTCTGCAATTCTAACTTGATGATAATCACTACGTATGTCTAACTTACTGAAAAATTTAGCATCTTTCAGCAGATCTAACAAATCATCTATCCTTCGGAGTGGGTAATTATTATTTACCGTTATTTTGTTCAATGCCCTGAAGTCCACACGCATGTGCCAAGTTCCATATTTCTTCGGAATCAACACTATCGATGACCCACATGGCGAAGTGCTTGGTATTATGAAACCTTTGTCCAACAAGTCCTTAATTTTCCTCTTTATTTCAGAATTCTCCATGATAGACATGCGATACATGCCTATGTTAGGAAGAGGAAAATCTTGTTGCAATTGTATTTCATGTTGAATCTCCCTTTTAGGAGGCAAACCCATTGGTTCTTGAAACATCTCATGATGTGCATCAAATACATCATATAAATCTGATTTTAACTTGGAATCACAAATTTCAAATGACTCATGATTCACATCAGCCTTAGGCTTAACCATAAGAAGTACAAAACTCTTACTAGAATTCACTAGCCTTTTTACCTGTCCCTCATTTACCATCACTATATTTATCTTCTTGCGGTGTGCTCTGAAAATAAACTCCTTGCCATCTTTGAAAATATGATACTTATTTTCATGGCAATGGAAGATCTCTTTCCTGTCAAATAATTAAGGACTTCCCAAAACAATTCCTGATATATCAAGTGGCACTACATCAAGTTCAACTATGTCAATAAAGTGTGCAGTAATTGCAAAATGCAATATGCACTTTCTCGCAACTTGTAAGTTTGCATCCTTGCATATCCAACCAAGTGGATATGGCTTTGGATGTGGAATGGTCTTAAGTTTAATTTGTTTGACCAAGTCTTCTGATACGGGTTTTTCTTGTGACCCATTATCAAACAGTGTGTAAATTTTTGTATGTTTTGAGATTACCCTCACATGGAACAATTCAATTCTTTCTTCCTCATTTGGAGCTTGTACATGATAGTTTGAAGTACTAGTGCTTGGCTTAGTTTCAGTTTCCTTTCCCTTCATACTCTTCAAACCCATGGCTGTAATTTTGGTTTCGTCACCTGAATCATCACCTAAGTCTTGTTGTGTAGTTGTAGTAGCTGCAATTTTCTTCTTTCCTTTTTTTTTGTTAAACTGAGTTCTTTTCTCAGGATGAAGTTTCCAACAGTTTTTCTCTTCATGGCCTTCTATTGAACAATGTTTACATATCACTTTCTCACCCTCTTTTTTGACAGATGCATTCTTTTTTCCTTTTCCCTTAGAGGTTTTGTCTTTGTTTTCCCCTTAAAAGGCTTGTTTCTACCTTCATCAAAAGTATGTTTCCCTCTAGCCTATAAATGTGTAGTTTGTACACAAACCTCATCTAGGCTAGTAGGATTGAACATAAGGATAATATGTCTAAGGTAGTTGTGCAAACCACCTATATATTTCAGCATAGTATCTTGACTTTGTAATTTTACCCCTAATAAGAGTGCTCTTGTCCTAAACTCTTGGGTGTAGTCTTGTACATTTTGTCCCTTAAGTTGTCTAAAGTTTTTCCAATTCATGATAGCCTTTTGTAAATGAGCTAATGGATAAAATTTCTTTTTAATTGCAATAATAAATTCTGCCCATGATAAAGTGATCTTACAATGTTTCTTAATTTCATCCTTGGTCTTAGCTTCCCACCATACCAATGCTGCTCCATCCATTCTCAAAGTGGCTAACTGTATCTTGGTGTCGTCATCATGAAGGTTTTGCATCCTCAAGTAAAGCTCTAGCTGCCTTATCCAATTGTCAAGTTTCTCTGCACTGAATTCTCCATTAAACATAGGCAGCCCAAATTTAACATTAAGATTTAAAAATGGACTTTTACCAGTGGTTTTAGACTTGTGAGATTGATTCACCGAAGTAGAGGATGACGATGTAGAGGAAGAGGATGAATATGGGGATGATGGATCACCATTTCCTCCATGTCCTTTCTTTGACTTTTCATCACTTTTCTTTCCTCCTAAAGAACCCTCTCTTTATTTCTAATGTTTAGACCCTTCTCCTACAAGCTTGTCATTCCTTTCTTGGTAGAGTATCCTCACCATCTTCGTCATGTCCAAGAAAGCCTTTCAGAACACCCGTTATTCTTCTTTGGGATCAATGCCTTCAGGAACTTCTCCTTCTCTTGAAGACATGCTTGAGGCTTCTTCTATGGCTCTTCGAGGTGAATTAAAAGGTGGATTTAATGGCTCTCTGGCCCACCTTGGTTGAGGATTATTTTGTGCTCTAACCAATTTTCCTACCCCTCTCTTGAGTTTAAGCCTAGTAAGCATCAAAACTTGAAAACAATAAACTATATCTTTGCACAAGAACAAATGCAGAGTAAAACTCTAGCTCTGATACTAACTGATCTATAAATAGAACTATTTGTAATGTTATGCAAAGTATCCATTTCCATATAATTTAATGTGCAAAGTGTTCTCCATGACTTGCAGGTTAAAAAAGTAGTTTTGGTAATGTTTCTGAGTTTTATGTGTGAGGATTTGTTATTTAAATTTTCTGTTTAACATATCACAGCGGAAATACATAGCAGGTAGAATTCACCATAACATAACACAACAAATTGTTGAGGCAGATCACCCCTCCTGGGCTACATCTGTCGGTCCAAGGCTCCCCAATGGCATGTCCTTGCTCTATTAATTTGCTAAAAATGGTTACACATTGAAAAATATGCCTAAACATGCAAAAACAACTATAAATTCGACTTTAGAAGATATAAAATAGCTAGAAATGGCTTTTTTTTCACCTTAAACAATGAAGTACAACCCAAAACAGTGCCTCCTCCATGATGGCCCTCATGGCTCCTTCCTCTTCCCTGAAGCAAAAGCTACTATATATCTCCTCTGTTTTCTTTGAAACCTATTCCAAAATCTCCATAAGGTCGAAGAGACCCAAAATTGACTAAAATTTCATCTTGTTTGGTTGAAAATTGAGAGAGTTATGACCAAAACAAATTTTTTCCTAGTGTCCCCCAAAATCCTCCTCCAAAACTGGAGGAACTCCAGTTAAAGCCGACAAAATGGCCAATACACCAAAATATGAGGGTCTGCTATCCAAATTATTGGACAAAACTATAGTTATGATAAATTTTGGGCGGATGAGCATGTGAACGCCCCTGCCAAACCGCAGTGAAGACCGCCTCCAAAACCACCACATAAAAAAACTTTGGCATTTATGTTATGAGTGGCGCTGGCCACATGAGCCCAAACCCAAATTTTTGCTCCATGGTTTAGGGCCTTAAGGCCTTGGTTCCTAGCGCTCAAGTCACCTGGTGTTGGGGCTAGCCCTGAGGGGCTAGACCTTTAACTTCCACCAATTTTAAAACGCTTAAGCCATGTTTCTCCGCAGGTGTTCATATCGCAATGGGGCTGGCTATGAGGGGCTGGTCCCCAACCTTCACTGCCCACATTATCTGACCTAACTCAAACCTTTCCACTCGCCCAACTGGTTCAAACACACACCCTAGATGGGCTGGTCGGGTCGCTCTGCCCGAGTAGGCAGGTCGGGGTTCAAAACCTTTAACCTTTAACTTTTGAACAGTCTTTTCAAACTACGGCCTGGGGCCACGTGGCACCCTATGATAGGCCCTCCAATATTAATACAAAAATAAATTATTGCATATATATATATATATATATATATATATATATATTTACAAAAGTTTCCATAATGTCAAATTGAGTCAAAGGTAAAATTTTGGGGGTTATTGGGTGATTTCAAACCTCAATGACTTTCACATATGAAGTTAGTTTTGAGAACCGTTCATGGCACCAGAATTGCAAGGATGAGGCCTTTATAGTTGTTCAAATTGAAACCATTTATGAGAAATTCCATTTTTGAGAATTTTCTTCACTTGGACATGATCTCCTGATCAATTTATGAGAGTACGACGCAGGGGATTACATGGAAAATAGTTTTCCATAAAATATTAAAGAAGGTTTCCGTTGAGCTCTCACTTGGAGGCATTGGGAACCATGGTGATTGAGTCATGGTGTCTAATGTTAGTATTTTTTTTTTGGCCCTTTGTGATTTTTTGAGCTTGACTTGTGGTTTTGTTTATGTCTGGTGCATAGCTATGCCACTTTGTTTTTGGCGTCTTATTGCTATTGATATTCTTGGTTTTCTTCTTGTTTGTTTCTTATTCTTGTCATTATATTTTATGCTTTGAGTCTTGGGAATTGGTTGGGAAAGAGGAAAGTTGATGGAGCTCAATGAGATATTTTTGGTACCCAAAAAGTAATGTAAGAGCCAAATGAGGCTCAGTGGAGGCTCGGTGCATGATTAAGTGCAGTGGAAGGTAAGAATATGATAGTTGGTTGGACTGGTTGGATCTATTGTGGTGAATGGATGGTGGCAATAAATTCATGAGAAAGGTAAAGTTAATGGATCTGAGATATCAAATACCTTCGCTATGTTGGAAACTGTTGTTCTCAATATTTTACATGTTGTGCACGGATAAAGGATTTTCTCTCAACCTAAACCTTATGATATTTGGTAATGATGTTGTAATTATGATGATGCCTATATAAGTATATATGCATGTATGTATGTATGTATGTCTTTGATTGACAGGGTTGTCATGGATCTTTACGGTTTTATGTTGATGGTTTATATGTATGTATATATGTATATATGACATTGTATGACATGATCATGACTGTTTTATGTATATGATTATATATATGTATGTATATATGTATTTATGTCACTCTACGACAGGGTTTTCAAGGATCATTCTAGTGGAGGAATGATTTCTTGTGCAGGTGAATGGCATGAAAGGGTTCCTAGATATAAGGAATCAAGTGGTAGAGTAACTCTGACATATCTATGAGGTCAGTATCATGTGGACATGAATTAATATTATAGGAATGTACTATGCCTATGTTTATGTTATGGATAGGTAACATTGAGCGGTACATCAGCGAAGTGAAAGTATTGTGATCTTCAACATGCTAGGATAAGCATGGATAGTGGAAATACACTAGAAGCAAGTTTGATTGTGGGGTTAGTGTGTGATCTATGGATGTACAATTATTTTTTTGTGTATATTTTGTGCATGTTGTATATTCAGTGATTGTGCCTATGGTGATGTGTAATATTGCATATGTATTATTATGTATGTTGTACATATTTACCCCCTGCACGTAAATTTTTGGTCTGCCACCTTTTTGAATATCTTTCGGACCTCTGCCTTAGCTTAAAATCCTGATGCTCCCATTTGATTCAACCATCTCTGCCTAAAATTCATTAACCAAAGGTTTAAAATCCGCTTTTTTAAATTATATCGGGCCCCAGTCCTAAGACCTTAGCCCCCCGTGATTTGGCTATCACATGACCCAAGCCCGAAAACCACAAGCCAAAAGAAACAGAGCTTATTGTTTCATGTTTCAGGCGCAATGGCAACCGTCTGATCAAGTTAAATCAACGGAGCGGCGTTTTTTTAATATGATGGTCCCCGCGCACAGAAAACCAGCAGTAAGTCCCACACCACTTTCACCGAGCCGGCGGTATTTACCATGGGGCAGCGATTCCACCCAATACGCGCCACGTGTCTATGGTACGGGTTATGAAACCACCTTTCCCCGCGCATTAAAGCTCAAACAATCACCGGGCAGCGGAATTTGTTTGGACCGTCAGATCTGGCAATGTTAATCCGACGATGGATATTCTCCGGACCTGCTCACCTGTTATTTCATGTCCGCCATGTACTATGGTCCGCCACTGT
>CM076584.1:618826117-618887015 GCA_034641835.2 Pinus albicaulis | reverse complement strand
GATGTCTTCACTGACTCACAAGCGGAGGAATTTCCCCGACACAAAATCATGAATCCTGACCAAATTTTTTTAATCTTGTTGCGTAAAACAAAGTGTTTGAATCCTGAATTTGACATTGGAAATGGATTCAGCACCATCAAAAACCTGTAGGACACCCAAAATATTAAACTTTGATAGTTATAACATGGATTTAGAAAAATTCCTGCCAGATTTTCTGAAAATCTTACCGGAATTTTCATGATTTTCAGGGCGATTCCTCCGGCTAGTTGGGACCACAGCCTTTTGTTGTTTTTAGTGATAAGATTTCATTTAGTACTAAGATTTCTGTCACCTAACTCTTTGGAAAATGCTTCACTTAGGACCGCTCAAGTTAATTTTTCCTTACGTAAACCAAATACTCTAATTATCCATTCTCGACTCCCTTTTAGATTTATTCCTTAAATATTTTAGAAAAATCCTAATGATTTAAGGTGTTAGGTGTAACATTGGAAGCGTATGAGTAAATAAGTCCGGCTTCTGCAAAGCCCATTCACGTGAAACCATAAGTCAAATCTTGCACTGGTAATTGATATGTTGACCACCTATTTTAGTATTTGTATCCTCCGTGTGTGAGGCTAGTTAGTCGGGCTTTTGCAACTCACTTATGATGATTGAATTTTCACAAGAATTATTCTCACAACTTACTTATTCTCACAACTTACCCTAGTTGTTTTACAGGTGTCGAGGACTGGGATTTCATTAATTTTCTTCCGTTGACGGTCTTCAGATCTGGCATAGCTATTGTAATTGTAATTCCAAGGTTATCACAATATAGTGAACTTTTGGTTATCTACAGATGGAGAATCTAGCGTCCATTACTCTTATGCTACTTCCTTTCAGTGTCACAACTGTACCTAGTGAATTCTTCAGTCATGACCATAATTTTCATGGTCGAGATTAGTCTCGAATACTCCTAGTCGAGTTATAATTCCTCTCTTTACACCTTGCCTATAGTAGGCTTTTTTTTTTCTACTTTACATCATGACACCTACCAATTTATCAAAGGAATCCCTAAGGTAAGTGTTCCTCCTATTTTACCCTCGGTACCTCATTCTTGTGTAAGCCAATGTTATCCATCGAACTAACAATTTAGATATATTCTTCTCATGTGAGGAATGGTGAAGCTCCTAATGGAGGTGTTAGACCATTTGGTTCCTTCCCAATAGTTTTGCTCAGTTTGAAGGAAAAACAAATTAATTCCATTACTCTACCTTCCAGGTTTTCATTAATTATTCCATTGAATTGATTGTAATTTAGCAAAGCATGAATAAATGATCATGTAATTATTTCTTTTCAAGTGAGAGATGGTGAGTCCTTAGCATGGCTTACCTAGTTCTATTAATTATATACTCATTCTTTAAATAAAATAAGCTTCACAACACAATGATAAATGTCCTCACACTAAGAGACCCCTTATTTGGATTACAAAGTATTTGATTTAATTTAATAGGGTTGTTGCATTTATTTTCTTATTTATGATTATGTGATGTTATGAAACTAAGAGTAATTTCTGTTTCTTACCTATCATTTTATTTACTTATTCATATATATATATATATATGATGGTCTCAGGTTGTATATGCTGACTTTTATTTTTGTGATTTACAATAAACTTATAATACAAGTATATATATTCATTTTTGTATTTCTTATTGTTCATAGAACTCATACTATGCCAAAAATTTATTCCAAAGTTCCTCTTGATTTCCTGTCATAGACTCAAGAGATTCAGAGTGGCCCGCACTCGCTTACCTCAATTCTAAAATTTGTAACAATAGACTCTGAATTAGTTCCTAGTGTCTAGTCTCAATGAATGAGTCGAGGAACTTAGCGACTCCAATTATTTTAACATAGTTTTACATTTCCATTTTTTTTTGGGTATCATAATGATCACGATGAATTTTAACCTCCCAATTTTTGTTATAACATAGAGGGTCTGATACCGAGTTCCTCTATTACGACTATATCTTAGGTCTTCGTGTTATTCTAACATCAATATCTAGATATACATATATGAACAAAACGAATATTGTTTCGAGTTTGGACTTTAGGTTGCAGTCTTGAAACTATCTAATTCAAGAGAGTAAATTATAATACTTAATGCAACAATACTTTTATATCTCATAATCCATACTTCCATATCCATTTATCCATTACAAATTTCCATCAAATAAGTTATATCGTTACTCCTTAACTAGTCATGTTACATGGATAACATAACTTTCCCATTTTACCAAAGTCACAAAAATTATTTAAATAAAGATATTTATACTTATTTAAAGAGTGAAAATGTGAAGTTGGGTTACCCTTTTTGCCTCTTTTTTGAGAAAAAAAGTATCATTTTTATAAGCTCTTCAACTTTCTGCAACCTAAAACAACTTTTTTGTTTAGAATTTCATTTTACTATAAAAATAAAACTTGTCATAATTTTTATTAGCATTCTGTTACTTAATTTTTCGAATTTTTTTATCCACATTTCATATGTCAACTTAATATTTCTTTGAGTATGTGTTCTTTAACAATCAAGGGATTCATAAAAATTCATGTTGAGAAGTGTTGGTGTATTCTTTCATAACTTGTTTTTTTTTTGAGAAAAAAATGCGTTGAAACAATATAGACATATGTGTATTCTTTGATAACTTGTTTTTTTTGAGAAAAAAATTCGTTGAAACAATATAGACATATTCTACTTTGTTATTGTTATATTTACGAAACGAGCTGATGCATATCATAATTACTCTAATTTTTTGAACTGAACAAATATGAAAAAACTGCATATTTTAAATAGATTTCAGTCCGCGTTAAGTTTTTCAGCATATTAGTTATAAACTAAAAATCTAAAAACTACCCATTACAAACGACGGACCAATATAATGCACCATAAATTTTTCAATTTTTTTACAGTGTATTTTGGGAGATACAAAATTTTGATTTTGCAGAAATTTTTTGCACCCATTTTATTACAAAATTAATTAAAATTAGTAAATATCTATGGAATTCCATAAAATTTATATCTCCTGAAAGTAGATTGAATTCTGCAAATTATAGCGTTGATTCTGAAAGCTAATTCATAAAATTTGATGGAGTTTAACCATTCCAAAGTTGAATAAATGTGTTCACAACTGAGTTGTAGCGTAGTTGCAAACGTTTTAGCTCAGTCGAATTTTTGTAGTAGTCTAACCAAACTTTTTCACCGCCCCATCCCATTAATTTTAACGCCAAACAAAGTTTAGCCAAAATTTTATCAAAATTTTGGCTTAACTTTTGGTTTCAAATTTTGTTGGCTAGAAAAAAATTGATAAAGCCCCTCCAAAAAAAAAAAATTAAAAATAAATAAATAAATAAAAATTAAAAAAAAAAGTCACAACTCTATAAATAGCCGAAAATGGAAACATTATTTTCACACATTTCTTCATGTACAAACTCACAAGTTTTTCCTAGGGTTTCCATTGGCTCTCCGTATAGCTCAAGAATACCCTGCCTAGCAGCATCCTTCCATTCTTTAACAACAACCTATTTGAGCAATCAAAATTTTCATCTCCCTTCTGGAATGCATCAGGTTCTCTCTCCAATTAACCTCCTCACTTCACTTCCCCAACTGATATTATTTATCTCTAGTGGTGGGAGTAACTTTCTTCTAACTATTTGGTAAGTGTAACTTTCACTTAATGACTTTCCCTTGTAACTTCCATGGTTGTCAAAACCAAATTTTAATAAAATTTAAATAAAATTTTTACATATAAATTTATCACTAGGCCTTCCACTCAGCCCACGAAGGATCCAGTCATTGTAGTAATAGCTAAATAAATATTCAGTTTTTAGCGAGATCTATGTAGGTATTATTGACATTGATGTTTCCCATGTTTCCCATGTTAATATAATATAATCATACAATTAATAGTAAGAAATAAAGTTATATGATTTTTTGTGGTTTCCTTTATCTCACCTAAATCTTTCATAATGTTCTTTTAGTTGGAATACAATTTTAACCATGCTTTCTTTACTTGTGAGGATAGTTTTATTGATTTCTTAGAATTGAACCTAAAATAGTATAGCTAATTTTGTTTACTGGAGTCCGGTTTGGAGAAAGTGTGATTCTCACCATCTATGCTACTAGTAAAAACTTTCCTTGAGTTTGATTTTTTTCCATATATCAAAATGAACTAAATTTGGTTTTTTAAGTAAAACCAAAAATTTCTAGAAAGAAGGAAATGTGACATTGAAAAAGAATCAATTACTTTTTGTATTGGCAAGTTTAAAAAGTGAATTCAAAGATTATGAAAAAATATAAAGGGTGTAACAAATGTTGATGAAAAAATGGATTCCTCCCATATCTACTGAAAGTAGGGGGTTTTTAAATTGGGAAGGTGTAAAGGATTCGTATTGGTATGGGGTTAAAGAATGTGATTTGTATGGTGTTTTCTAATATGTAGTCAAATTAAGGGTATTGTTTAGTATGCCATGAACATGGATGATATTTCAGTGGTTCATTGAGTGAAGGCCCTGTGTACAAGTCTTGTTGTTCCAACAAGAAAAGGTGAGAAGCACACTAAATTGTTATTTGCATCTAGAGACTCTATGGAGCCCAATATGAAAGACATGTTGTATTGCCTTGTTATGTTATCTAAACATTATGACTCAGTAAAATTACATAAAAATTAAAATTATAATTAAATTAAAATAATTAATAGTATAAATATTAATCAAAACATTTTTACTCGATCAAATTTCATAAAAATAAAATAAATAAAATATAAAATTATTAACTCTAATTATTAATAATTAAACAATCCTAGATCCATTTTAACATCACATCTATCAAGCATTGGGAGGATAAAATCTCTTAATATGAAAACCTTTCATATATTTTCGCACTCAAAAAAGAGGTTTACACCTTGAGAGATTTGATCCCTCTTAGTGCTTGATAGATGTAAAGTTTAGATGGATATAGTTTGGTTATATGAAATGTTCAAATTCATTTCCTTCAGATACTAAGATGTATTTTCCCTAAGAAGAAGTTACATGAGTATCCCAATGATTTTATACTCAAAAGATCTTGATTATAATTTTGTGATTTATCAAAACTAGCGAGATAAAGTTAAAACTACAAGGGATGTAGAGGATTTTGATGGGGTTGTATAAAGTTTGCAAAACAATTTTCTCTCAAATGTCAAAATTTGCTAGTATCAAAATTAAAATAGCAACAACCATACCAACCATACATTTCTAATGGTTTATTTCAAATACGACATAAAATAAATGTATTTCAATTTCAACATGAATGGATTCATCTTTTACCATAATTATAACATGGAGGAAATTGTTAAATTAGTTGAATAATGTATTTTTGACAAATTCATTTTTTTTAGTATACTATTCTTATCCTCTTTTTTCGACGGAGAGATACAAATGTGTCTAAAATTTTCAGGAAATCTTGGGACCTCTGATCAACATATCAATTCCTAATTGATGGTTTCCTTGTCATAGATATTAATATATTAGTTAACTAAAATATGTTTTTAATATAGAAAATCCATATAACGAAAGGAATCAAAATCTCTAGTATGAAGGACTGCAAGGATGGGAACATTGAAAATAGTTTTACCCATAATTATTCTATTATGTTTCTATAAGGGAAGGGAAGTGTTGGACTTAAGGGAGAGATTTTTTTTTCTTTAAAAATAATGTAATTTTCCCATAACACATCCACTAACACTCGTAGACCATCATTTTAAGGTATATATACGTCCTTTAGTATAGAGAGAATTAGTTGGTTTTGATCATATTTTCTTATAATATTTTTTTTCATGAACCAATATAGTTATGGGCCTCCCAAAGAAGTAAAGAATAAGGTCTATTTAACCACTCCTAATCACATAATGTCTAAATTAAACCTTCTTTTTGAACTTCATACATTTGAACCTTTTCATTTTTCATATACACTTATCCGTGATAATTATCTCATACACATTGTGATATATGATTTATTTTCATGATTATTAGTTAAATTTATTGAATGTAATTTCTTAATTAAAAAAAAAAAACTATAATATATATTCACATAGTTCATAAATAAAAACTTGAAAAATCAACACCATGGACAAGAAATATTTAAATAAAACCATAAATTGGACAAACCTCAGACAAGAGAGAGCACAACAAACCAACCACAACCAACAAATCATGCATACCATATTCAAGACGGTGCACGATTCTTATCTAAACCATCCATACCATATTTAAAATAGTCAAGATTCACCCAAAAAAAAACGAATTGAAAAACAACTATAATTGTAATTTATAGCTATTTGGGGCCTTACCAGTCCAGATATATGATGTCAAATAAGTGTTTGTTAAATCAATATTGTCGAGAGATGCATTACCATCAGACCTCTTGACACAATACTGATATAGAATTAAATAAAATATTCCAATAGGAAGTTATGAACAGTCTCAAAGACAATGAAGAGGAAAAAATGCAAATCAAAATAAATTTTCATGGAGTTATCCATAGTGACGTGCAATCTTAACATAAGCTAGAATGAAAATTTAAATAACCTCTTGGCTGAGACAACAAACATACAGAAGGCAGTAAACGCTTCCACGATCCTTTGTATTTGCATTACACGTAGTTGAGGTGGAACCAACACGAATTATAGATAGGGAACAAGGGCCATGATGACCATATTCAAAGGACTAATTGGAAAATGAGAATGAGTCAAGGGATGCGTTAACAGGGCAAGGATCACACAGGGAAGGAGCACGTAGTATATGGGTAATTTGTCAATGTCCTACATGTATGTAGATATGGGCTTGAAATAAATGATATAGATAACACATATGGTTGTTATTGAAGAGGTTTTTCATTACACCAAAATGCGCATGTGTTACACATGTGTTGGTAAACTTTCCAAACTTGTAACTAGGATCTTCGGGGTGGAAATTTCAGATTCCATAAAGGAGTGGTGATTTCTCCAATACCCCCCTCCATCGTAGCTCGGGGGAATCAAACCTGGGTCCAAGATATGATACCATGAAAAATAATTGGAGCACAAATGTGGATCTAGCTAAAGAATAATTGCACAAACTTGCACGAAGTGAAAAATAAAAATTTGAATTGAGAATGAATTTGATTACTTAATATTAGTTTGAGAATAAGTACATAAATCAACTAATTTAAGCTTAGTTGTACATGAAATAACTATGGATTATTAAATCTAACTAAAGCTATGTGTGCCTTATGTTATGTTAATGTGCACATACACCACATGCAAGCATTAGAATTAACTAACTAAATCCAAGTGCACACCATATGTAAGCACTCGAGTATACTAGCTAAAGCCAAGTTAACATCACATGTAATAAATAGAGTTTAAATGAAGCTACTTAAGGATAAATAGGTGGATTTACACCAACACCCACCCTTAAGCATGACTTAGGTGAGTGTGATGAAAAATGAATAAGTCCTGTAAATAAGGCCATTTTAGGTACCCACATACAATACATGAAAAGGGGAAAGAGGGAAAACCTAGTGGGAAGAAACACCCCCCCCCCCCGAAATATATTGAAAAAATTAGATAAATGACAACTACTAGGCATTCATGTCCTTTACCCTGAGATGATCTCGCAGAAATCGAAACTTCTTCTCAGTGAAATTCTTTGTGAAGATATTGACAGTCTGCTCGGAATTTAGATAGTACTGAAGATCGATGATCCCATCATGAACTAGTACTATAATTAATTTCACGTGTATCTCTATGTGTTTGGTCTGATGGTTCTACACTAGATCTCTCCAAAACTTTAGCATATTTTTATCATCACAATAGATGACAGTTGGATGACTGGAACTGATACCAAGCTCAAATAGGAAATGTTGCAACCAAATGGCCTAACTAATGGCATTCCCTATTCCTTTGTACACAACCAATGTTGATGATAAAGTAATGGTAGCCTACTTATTTCTTGACCAAAAAATTGGGCCAAATCCAAATTTAAGTACATAACTCGATTTGGACATGCGATGAGTGTTGTCCCCAACCTAATATGAATTTATGAACCCAATGTGATCCAAAGAACAATTTGCACAATAATGAATTTGTTAGGTCAATATATTACTAGTGTAGTCCCTTATTTTTGTTAGTGTGCCCCCTTATTTTTATTATTGTACCCCTATAGCCCCCATATTGTTATTATTGTGCCCTAGAAAAAGCTACTATTGTTATTTTTTTGTGCCCTTACATTATTACTGTTAGGTCGGCTAGGATTATATTGTGACCCCATGGACTCCTATATATAGAAAGGAGGTTTTGTCATTTGTATCATCCAAGAATTGTTCAATTATTTAATTTAAAGGAGGTTTCCCCCTCGAAGTCGCTTATTTCTAAGGCATTGATTTCTATTTTCTTCTATTTTGGGAGCTAGTTTCATAACATTTGGTATCAGAGCTTTTGATTCTAGGGTTTTGCTGGTTCAAACAGGTCATCGTGGCATTTTCCCTATAAGTTTTTCTCTAGGAAGGTTCAAAATCTATAAAAAAAACCCATTTTTGAAGCAATCCCGAGGAACTTCATGTAAAAATTTCAGATCTTGGTTTGCAATATTTTCGGAGATACGATCTATGGAAGTTAGGATTTTTTAAGGATCCTGAATTTTATCTCAAAGAAATGACCTTGGGAAAATCATCATAACTCTCTCTCTAAGCATTGGATTGGAATTCTGTAAAATGTGACATAAATTAAACAGATTGTAGTTCCCTATGTATCGCTTTCAGAGCTGAAGGAGGAAGCAATGACACTTGGCATGTCATACAAGTTTTCTCTACTGAACTAGTCCATAATTAGGCCATTGTGTGATATTGGGCATAACTTTGTCTTGAAGAATCCAAATCGGGTCAGGCCTATGGCATTGGAAAGAAGACTCAAAGGGATACTAAATGGCTGGACATAAAATATCAGGGATCTGAAATTCTAGAGATACATCGGTTTCAATATCGAGCTCCTCAAAAGAAAGAAAAAGGTGTGTATTTGCTTTAAAATTGCATAAGTCTTGTTTGAAAAATCAGTTCGAAGTGATTCCAAGGGCATATTGAAGCATAGATATCAATATTGGGTTATAAAATGGCCCCTAAAGAGAATTCAACACCCATTAAGACCTCATAAGGCTCTACTATGACTGATGAAGAGGAAGAAGTGAAATATGATATATCAAAATTACAAGACCAAGTGCACCAAATTTCGCTCTCACAAAGAGAAACAAAAAATGAAATGGAAGTTTTGAAGAAAGGCGTGGAAGCTAAGATGTATGGTTTTGAAGAAATGCATGGAATCTAATACTGATGGTTTGAAGAAAGGCATGGAAACTAATATGGATGGTTTGAAGAAAGGCATGGAAGCTAATATGGATGGTCTGAAGAATGGAATGGAAGCTAACATGGATGACATGGAAGCTAAGATAGATGAAAATATGAAAGACCACATGGAAGACATGAAGAATGATCTAAAATCAGACATGGAAGGTTTGAAAAAGTTGATACAATAAATGATTCCTAATGGCGAAAAGATAGTACAGGAAAATCATGGTGAGAACAAAATAAATGTTAATCGTGATTTCATAAAATATAACATTGGATTGAAGACCCGCCATACTCCAAAGATCTATATGAGGAAGTTTGATGGCAAGGATACTGTAACATGGATACTAGAAATGGAGAAATATTTTGATATTCATAATATGCAAAAATCACAAAAGGTACAGATTTAATCTTTACATTTAGAAAAAAAAACATTTTTATGGTATAGATGCCTTTGCTCTCGTAAAAAAATTGTCAATTGGTCAATTTTTACAGAGGAAATGATAGCACATTATGACGATATAAAGAGCAACACCTTGTTTAGCCAATTGATAAATCTCAAAAAAAAGAGTTCAATGCTGGAGCACATTGAGGACTTCCAAAAATTGAATATAAGGGTAGCTGATATTCTAGAGGAACACAAGATTGAAGGCATTCAGGTTGGAAAGAAAAATTGAATGTAAAATTATGGCTACAAGGAAGCCTACCACTCAAATCTATAAATATGTAAGTGTTGCTACTCCTAGACTTCCCCAACCTATAAGGTTGACACCACAACAACTGGAAAAAAAAAGAGAAAATAGGATTTGCTACAGTTGTGATAGAAAATAAACTAAAGGCCATAAGGGTTCGGAGAAGATATTATTTTACATAAATTGGGAAAAGGAATAAATTGAACAAGAAACTTCAAAATAAGAGGATATACACCAAGAACCAACCCTAGAGAAAGAATAAATTAGTCCGACCATATCCTGTCATGCATTGACAGGAATTACCACTCCTCAAAATCTCAAGATAGAAATACATATCAAGAATAAAAAGGTAATAGTGTTTATTGATTCTGGTAGTACCCATAATTTTATGGTAGTACCCATAATTTTGTTCATTGTAAGGTAGCCAAGGAATTGAATTGCTTCCTATACCCAACACCAGAGTGTCAAGTGATTGTTGCAAATGGAGGAACTATAATTTTCTCTTTAAAATACCATAATATCAAGATAAACATGGCATAATATGTATTGAATATTCCAATGCTTTCCATTACAATGGGAGGTGTTGATGTTGTGCTTGGAGTATAATGGTTACAATATTTGGGGATAGTAGCTTTTAATTTTCAAGAAATTTTCTTGAATTTTTTTTTGGAAGGAAAGGAAATCGAATTATGGGGTATCACAGGGAAGCCAGGAAATATAATAAGTTATATTTTATGAAAAACCTTATGAAGAAATAAAAATGAGGCGTAATTGCAGAATTATGCTCACTAGAAGTTCCAAATCAAAATCATCTATTTCTCTAGATCTCCAAAATTTATTGGACAATCATTTCAAGGTGTCTAAAATTCTTTAAGGACTCCCACCTATTCACAATCATGATCATGTTATTCATTTGATTCCAGGAAGTGTTCCTCCAAACATCAAGCCTTATATATATCCTTATGTGAAAAATAGTGAAATTGAACGCATGATTGCAGAAATGTTAGAGGCTGGTATAATTCAACCTAGTTAAAGTTATTTCTCTGCTCTAGTAGTATTCGTGCATAAGAAGGATGGATCATGGCGCATGTGTCTGGATTATAGAGAGCTCAAAAAGCTCATTATTAAAGACAAATTTCCCATTCTTGTGATTGATGAATTATTCGATGAGTTATATGGAGAAATTTATTTTATCAATTTGGATCTTCGTTCAAGATATCATCAAATTAGAATGAAGACTGAAGATATTCCGAAAACAACATTTCGAACTCATGAGATTAATTATGAATTTTTGGTCATGCCTTTTGGCCTTACCAATGTACCTTCTACATTTCAAGGGTTGATGAATTCCATTTTCAAACCCTTCCTTAGAAAATTTGTGTTGGTATTTTTTGGCGATATACTAATCTACAACAGGTATTATAAGGATCATGTTCAACATATTGACACGGTGCTCAAACCATTGGAGGAGAAACAATTATATGCAAAAACCTCCAAATTCTTCTTTGGTGTACAAGAGGTGGAATATCTTGGTCATATTGTATCTCAGGAGGGTGTTAAGGTAGACCCTAACAAAATTAAAGCCATTAAGGAATGGAAAGTCCCCACAACCATAAAGAAGTTGCGAGGATTTGTCAGGTTAATAGGGTATTATCGCAAGTTTTTTAAGAATTATGGGAGAATAAGAGAACCTATAACAACATTATTAAATAAATATGCATTTTCATGGAATCTCGAAGCAACTAAGGCCTTTGAACATCTTAAAGAGGCAATGTATCTAGCACCAGTCTTAGTTATGCCAGACTTCACAAAAACCTTTATTGTGGAATGTGATGCCTTAAGAAATGGAATTGGTGTTATTTTAATGTAATAAGGAATACCCAATGCTTTTTAAAGTAGTCCAATCAAAGGAAGTAATTACATAAAGATATTTATGAGAAGGAAATGTTGGTAATGCTACATGCACTAAAGAAATAGCAACCTTACCAAATGGGAAGACACTTCAAGGTAAAAAATGATCATGATATTCTTAAATACTTTTTGGAACAAAGACTATACTAAGAAGAGCAGCAAATATGGGTCACAAAGATGTTGGGTTATGAATTTGAAATCATCTACAAAAAAGGGAAGCTAAATGTTGTTGCAGATGCACTCTTAAGAAAGGATGATTAGGTGGAAGCATTGCTTTGTTTCATTTCTATTATCCAACCAGATTGGATAACCGAAGCAAGGGATGAATGGAAGAATGATGAAGAAGTGTGGACACTCATTCAAAAGTTGTAGCAAGATCCATGTACATATGATACATTTAGTCAGAAAAATGATTCCTTATGGTACAAAGGTTACTTATATCTTTGCAAAATTTTCAAACTAAAAAAAAATATTCTTTTGTAATTGCACACCTTTCCCTTAGGAGGATACTCATGATTTTTAAAAAATTACCACAGGCTGAAGAAAGACATTTTTTTGGATGGCCTTAAATCTGATATTCAAAATTTTGTGGTGGAATGTTTGATTTCCGAGAAAAATAAAGTTGAGACAATTAAGACCATGGGTCTTCTACATCCTTTATCCATTCCAAATCAACATTGGGAGGAGGTTTCAATGGATTTTATCACAGTTTTACCTAAGTCCAAAGGAAAGAGTGTCATAATGGTGGTATTTGATAGACTTACTAAGTATGCACACGTTTGTGCATTATCTCATCCATTTAAATAAAGTAAAATTTCTAATGCATTTATGGAAACAATTCAAAAGCTACATGGAAACCCAAATATTATTGTAAGCAATAGAGATCCCATTTTTACTGGAAATTTTTGGACGAAATTATTTTCTTGTTTGGGTACTCAACTAGCTCATAGCTCATCTTATCATCCTCAATCCGGTGGGAAAACTAATATAGTGAACAAACATTTGAAAGGATATTTTCGTCATTTTGTAGTTGATAAACAAACAGAATGGGTCAAGTGGTTACCTCTTGTTGAATGGTGGTATAACACTTCCTTCCATACTGCAGCGAAAATGACCCCATTTATGGCACTTTATGGATATTATGCACCTTCCATCACATCATCTTTAAGAGAAAATTCTAAGATTCAAGAAATGGAATATCGCATCAAGCATCAACAACAAGTTCTCCAAATATTAAAGGATAACCTAAATTTTACACAAAATTGAATGAAAAAACAGGCGTATGAACATTGCAGTGAGAGAAGTTTTGGTGTAGGAGACTAGGTGTTTTTACGACTACAATCATACAAAAAAATTTCCCTCAATAAATCTAAGAAGGATAATAAATATTGCAAAAGTACTATGGTCCTTACAAGGTGTTACAAAATATTCATACTATGGGACAGAAATTGGAGCTTCTTGCTTTGTCTCGAGTGCACCCAGTTTTCCATGTTTCATGATTAAAGAAGGTTATAGGTGACAAACTTCCAGTTCAAACAATATTTCCATAACTTGACAACGAAGGAAAAATCATATTGGAACATGAAGCAGTGACAAAAACAAGAACTTGATAGCTATGAAATCGATTAATTTATGAGTATCCGATCAAGTGGAAGAAATCACCCACTGAAGATTCCACATGGGAGGATTAGAATTTTATACAGAAGCATCCAAAGCTACTCAAGTGTTAATGACAACACTTTTTTGAAAGAGAGGGGCATGTTAGGTCCCTATATTACTAGTGTAGTCCCTTATTGTTGTTAGTGTAGCCCCCTTATTTCTATTTTTGTAACCCTGTAGCCCCAATGTTTTTATTATTGTGCCCCATAAAAAACCACTATTATTATATATTGTTAGGTTAGATATTATTATATTGTGACCCCATGGACTCCTATATATAGTAATATATTTTTTCAGTTGTATCATCCAAGAATTGTTCAATTATGTAATATAAAGGAGGTTTCCCCCTTGAATTGGCTTATTTATAAGGCATTGATCTCTCTTTTCTTCTATTTTGGGAGCTGGTTTCATAACAGAATCCCATAGGTGATTGTCCCCTAGAAATATCGAAGAAAATGCTTTGCAAGTTTCCAGTGTAACACATCTGGTTCCTGCATGTATCTGGAAAATTCCCCTATGACATATGAGAGATCAAGAGGGGAGTGAGTGAGATAAATAATAGTTCCTGCAAGCTGATGATACAATGCATGTGGTTCCTGCATGTATCTAGAAACTGCTCCTACGACATATGAGAGATCAGGAAGGGAGTGAGTGAGATAAATAATACTTCCTACAAGCTAACAGTACAATGTGCAATCAACCAATGGCATGTCTTTTACATTCTCAATCATTATCCTTGATAATAAAGGTGTGGCTACTAGCATGCATACACTCATATTTAATCATGCAAAAATATCTCTAGCATACCTTGGTTGAGAAATGGTAATCCCATAACGACTCTGATTGATATCGAATCCAAGGAAGAAATTTATCAAGCCCATGTATGTCATAGAAAACCACTTATTTAATGCATTTTTTTTATCTCAGCAATAGCAGAAGTTGAACCACCTGTTTTCAAAATATCATCTCCGTAGAGTACTATGATCAACAAGGAATCAATTTTCTTCAAAAAATAAACATTGGATTTATATTTTCAGCATACGAAATCTCCATCCGAATGTCAGTGATATTCTCTTCATCATTAATTGATGAAACTTCTGTGTTGACTTCATAAAGACACGGTGTTTCAAGCCATGCTTCAAGAAACTTCAATTCCTCTTCAAACTTTGTTGTTTTTTCCTTGTTGATTTTCCTAACGTCTTCACACAGAAATATTCATGATATCATCATAATTTGAATTCTCTCCAGCTTTGTATTATTCTGCCACGTCTTTGTAATCATATTCATGTGGCTCATCTAATTGATATTGGACAATATGTTCCTTTTTACTTCCTTCCTCAAGAACGAATACTTGGCCTTCTTGATCTTCAACTATATGTTCCTCTTTACATCCTTCCTGAGGAACAAATCATGAGTTTTCAATCTCACATTGTTGTAGAACAATTAGTATCTCTCGATAATTGTGGTCATTAATAAAACCACCAAGCCTCATGACGAAAATATCATCAGGGTCAAATATGTCTAAAAGTGCATCCATATTGGAAAAGTTTAGCTTTGTATTGCTTCCAGATTTCTTTCTGACTCACCTTGGTCCTCTCACGAGCTCCAACAACCCTAATACCACACAGGCAAGAAACTTCTCCCTTTGGCAGCTCTTGAACTGTAGAACCTTGTGATGCAAACCGTGGCTTCTATGCCACACAACCAAATCTGAAGCAAATCACTAATGCAACCTCACTCGAGTGCACCCTTCAATAATAGTTGCAGCTCCTTGAACGCAAACAACCACCAAAATTGGCCTTCACAACACCTGCAACACTGCTCACTGGCTCTTCTACCATGTGCTTCTCTGTCATGGGTTGCTGCAACCTTACGCAAGGAGCAGATCTACTCCAGATCTCTTAGGCTACATACACGGGATTCAATTTTCCCTCTCAATTCTCCATGACAACCACCATAAGTGACGCAACAAATAATTTACACCATAAGTGACCCAATCATGAAACCCACAATTTATCTATTAACGATCCAATTGGATAACCTGAGCTGCTTGATAAAAACTCGGCTCAAAAAATTGTAATTTTTGTCCACCATTGCTTTAACCATTGAAACATGTGTATGTATACAGGAAGAAAAAAAAAAGAGAAGACTCTAGCTGTCGTCCTATTTGTGAGGAAGCGTGATAAAACAATAACCACTGACAGCACTACTCTTACTCTTTGCATGTCCACTAGGCCTTCAACGACCCCTGCCTTCACACTCACGCATAGCCAAATCCGAATGCAATGTTCTAGCACTCCCTCTCACTGTAAAACTTCTGAGACCAAAATAAAATTATTGTGCCTAACTTCCGATCTGAGCTTCATTTACAACAATTTAATGCGCTCCCTACAACTATTCTTCATTAACATGATCGGATCTCCTCGCAGACCTAAAGGGAACTGCGTACAACTTGACAGGATATGGAACTTGATAATCAAATATGGAAACGAACTTTATCCCTGTCTCAACGAGGTAATAACCATGCACAGATCGGTAAGGGTTTTCCACCCTCAGCCGGACTCTCTGCCACACGTAAGACGCAACACAGTTTTCAAAATAAACAAATTATCTTCCATTGGAATCTCTCGCGCATGATCCTCACACTAGTATTCTCAAGGGTAATTTCACACACGATGAATCCATTTCCCTTCACAGGAACAATTGCAGAATGATAATTTGTGTAGTTGTCTTTCACATTTATGTGTCCTTCAACTACAGTGGCACATATGTCATCTCAAACATAACTACACCAGGTATAAAATTATTCGGATTCACCAACACGCTTCTGATTCCTTCCACGACGTCAACCAATGACTTCAAACCTCACGCACTCAGATCCCTACACCCAGCAAAGTTCCACTCAGTCCTTTGACTTGACGCTCTGATACCATTTTAAAAACAAATGATCTATTAAATAAATGAGTTCTCCAGGTGAGATACCTGGAGAGTGCCCAAGCACTCCACACAAATGAACTATATCTTCATACAAAAGAGACTCATACATATAGACTTGCACATAAAGAGGGTGGTTTGAACCACTCCCTAGATAGTAGGATCTGAGATCTAATCTTAGAGTCTCAATCCTATCCTCATCACAACAAACATCTAAGTCTAGCTTTCTCCATTAATTCCAACAATGAGGAGACATATTAGAGCTAGGCCTTGGCATGCATGACGTTTCTTCACAGATTGACTCTTAAACCATGTTTGTAGAGAAACGAACAAATTTTTTGATCATTTTTTTGAATCGATGTCTACCATATTTCCCATGTCAATCAAATATCCACCTCCCTGATGACCTGCTATTGATATCTTTTGATGCTTTCCATGCTTTCCTCCCAGAAAACAAAAATATTCTCCTCGATTTATGGTTAATTATGTCCTTTTCGCCTCTCTTATATCTATTTTGAATTTGAAATATTATTCTATATATATTTGTGTAGAAGCATGCAGTTTATTTTGGGATTCACTTCTTTCCTTTCAAAATTAATTTCTAGTCATATTGTATTTCTATAAATTTAATGCAATATACGTTATATAAAATTTGAATATATATATATAAATAATTAATGTTTCTCTGAATTTTTTTAGTTTGAAATATAAATAGGACATATATTAAAATTTTAATATTTTGATGTCAAAATATCAATATATATTATATTAAATAAAAGAAATATAAATATGTACAATTTTATTAGTTAAAAAAACTTTAATATAGATTTTATATATAGAGATAGAATTCTAATTCTATTAGACTCTTTAGATATTTGTAGCTCATTCATTTTTCACTATGAACTTGACATTTTACATTTTAAATATTTATAGTAATAAGTTATATATATATATAACGTTAAATGTCAGTTTATAGTGAAAATAAAATGATTTAGAATATATACATATTCTAACTCATTTATTTTTTCATTTCATGAACTTGACATTTAATCATATATATATATATATATATATATATATATATATATATATATATATATAATTTATTACTATAATATTTAAAATGTTAAATGTCAAGTTCATAGTGAAAAATAAATGAATAACATATTTTAAAATTTATATATAAAAATAATAATTATATATAAGAGAACCATGGATACATGTTTTAGTGTAAATATTAAATAAAAATATTTCTATGTCAATTATAATTTTTTATTAGTTAAAAAAGTTTAATAGAATTTTTTTAAATATAGAGACTTCTTATTTTATTAATATGTGTTTTAGAGATTTCTAATTCATTCATTTTTCAAATTGAAATGTAATATTTTAAATAGTAATGACAAAAATAATATTAATATATGTTTATGTGTAAAATTAAAAAAAAAAATTATATATGTTTCGTATTTCCAAATATGATTGACACATATATTAACATATTAATATGTAGAATGTGAATCATAAACAAAATATTTCAATGTCAACTCTCTATTATTAGTTAAATTTTTTAATATATATATATATATATATATATATATATAAAGAGAGAGAGAGATAGAGAGAGAGAGAGAGTATTTATTTATACATTTTTGTAAGGATGATCCATTTATTTTATAATATGAAATTTATATAGTTTTGCATATAGATAATCCGATGGATATATGTCTTCTACTTCCAAATATAATTAGGTCATGCCTTAGACAACATCTTATCATAATCATCTTTTTGATGAACCAACATAGTGATGGGCCTATTACTATAATGATGAAGATTTAATGTATTCTTTATGCACTTAGGGAATCTTCATTTTTGCACTTAGTGACACTTTTCTAGCTTAATGAAATTATTAGGAGAGTCAAAGAAACTTTTCATACTTTATGTGCCTAACATAATGATTACGGATGATATTAAAGTGATTTTGCATAGATTTCGAGGATATCTATCCCAATATATTCATGGGACCTACACCCTTCTATAGAATATTCCCAACTCAACTAGTTGAGGGAAGTAAATACTCCTTCCTATGTAGCATGGTCACCCAGGAAATATGATCTAATGTTTTAGCTATTTCGGAAGTAAAGTAGTCCTCCCATCAAGGAGGATATCCCCTACCCATATTATATAAATAATATGCTAAAGTCGCCAATAAAAAAAATAGGAGTGAAATAATAGAATAGTAAATCATGTGAAGAATAGAAAAATTTTAGAATCCAAGCATGTTATGTAGGTTTTCCATGTACAAGCAATGTTTCAATTAATGGAAGTGATATTTGATCTCAATTATTAGTTTAGAATTTTCCTAGGGGTTATAAACTTCCTTCAATTAGAACCAAACATATGTGCTCTATGTTCCTCTTCTACAATTGTTTTCATGTATTTATTTGTCTATTTAATTTATTTCTGAACATTACTTTTATGCATGGTTTTTTACGTAGTTCATGAAAATTATTTTCTTTAAGAATATCTTAGCATTTGGTGATGATATTTGTAGTGGTTTCATTTGTCAATTAGCATTCTTGTTTTTCATTTAGTTCAATTTATTTTCTTTCGTTTATTTCTCATCCAACATTCACTCGTTGTTTTTTCCTACCCTGTACTCTATTTTTCAGCTACAGAAAGCGATACAACCCAATGCTTTATTAGATAACTCGTACCACAAGCTAATGTGATGCCTTGGACATGTATACTTTGCCATTTATAGCTTCTTCTTAGCTTTGTTTCCATCCAAACATGCATATAGTGTGTTTTCTTTCTCATTAGACTATCTCTTATAGCAAAATATGAACCCTTTTACTAGTTTGCAACTCTCCTAAACTTGCTCAGGTTTACACCCAACTCATGATTTTCCTCCTCTAATATATTAAAATTCTCCTAGAAACCTAAGAATTTAATTTAGAGGTAGAGAGACTGTGTAGATGCATTTATTTGAATTGTTGTAGAAACTTCTTATTTTCTACAAAAACGTTGGATATAATCCTTGCACCACGCACATGGTTACGACCTCCATAAAAAACACTACTACTATGATTATGGATTTCAGAAGCCCACATACTCCTAAAATAGGGTTTATTGTTTGCAAGATGTTATTTCAGTAGTGTTTTTTATTTCCTTGCAATATAAAATAAGTGTTCTTTCATTCCATTATAGATAGCCTAGGTTTTTGTGATATCCTTCTTCCTGCTATCTATTTCCTACAATTTTAGCTTTCTGATAGAAAAGAATAGCTACATTGGTATCGGTACATATAGATTTCATTTCAATACTTCCACCTACATAAATGTCAACAAAAGGGAAATATATTTCCTACTACACATCTATTGATGCCCCCTCTTAATTTTGTATGTACCCAAGGGTGAAAATCAAAGATGAGACCCTTGGGAGCTTCAACATTGTTGCTATAATATTGAAGGCCATCACTTTTTTGCACCATTTCTGATGACATGTCAAAGTATGTACCATATTTTTTCCTTAGTTGATCTACTATTTCCTTCATTTAATACCCTACAAAAAAAGTACATTAGCATCTTCTTTTCAAAAGAATGTTGAAAAACAAAAAAATACATTTCTTTCTTTTATACCTTAAAGAATTATGGAAAAAATAGAAAATTGTTATTAAAAAACCCACTTTCACTAACATCCAGCCCCTTTCAGTTGAAAATGAGCCTATTTCACTATCCACGGGGATATTTGAGGCCATTTTTAGTGAGAAAGAAAGGATTATTCAAGCGGTTTCCGATGGGTGAATATACACAACCAAAATTGTTCACATTTCCCATTAGAAGAAAAATGGAGAGACAAAAATAAAAGACATTAATCCATCTATTCTCCCACACTTCTATTTTTTGGTCCTTGAAGATATTCACACTTTCATGTTTGATTTTTATCTAGTATGCAAGACTTATGACTATAGAACTGAAGATAAGCTCAAGTTTTTCCCTTCCGCTCTTAAAGATGTAGCCCTTTGATCACTACTACATTTCAGAGAAAATTTTGACAGCAATATACAACAGAACTAATAAAATAAATAAATAAATAATCAAAATAAAATAAAGAAATATGTTGAAATTTAAATGTATTTTTTGTTTTTGTTTTTTTTAATCTTGAGGGTTGTTGATTATCTAGCTGGTCTTTTTAACCCGTCATATGTTTTATGAAAGGTTTTTACGTGTCGACTATCTGATATTTTGTATTTGTTTTATTTTTATTTTTTTATAATCTATGCAGTCGTTGAATATCTGATAGGGGATTGTTTACCGCTAAATATCAGACGTTATATGCAATTTGAAAATGTGTTGTCCAATATTTGAAAAATGATAGTAAATTGTTGCATAATGTTTGATTCGACAATTAATGATTTTTTTTGTTTACAATGTATAATATGGAACCATTGTATGTTGAGTTTAACTAATTATAATAAATATAACATTATTATTATAATTTTATTATTATACAATTAATATATATTAATATTAATGTCAATAATATATTAATATTATATATATATATATATATATATATATATATATATATATATATATATATAGAGAGAGAGAGAGAGAGAGAGAGAGAGAGAGAGAGAGAGAGAGAGGCTCAATCATCATATAACTTTGACATAGTTGCTATATATATATTAGTTGTGATTGTTTTGAAAGGTTGTAGGCTTATTTTGAGGTTAGTTTTTGAACAAAATCATTAGTGAAAGCTTGGTGACAAAAAATGTCACATAACATTCCTCATTGAGACCAAGGATACATTGGACCGACATCGAGGGTTTTTGAGGATAGAATATGTTATTTCCTTTGTAGAGGCTGCAAGGGATTGAGGCCAAGGAGAATTATTGTAAAGTAAACTTAAAGGCATGGTAGAGACTATGCACACATTGAAGGTGGACATGAATATCATGCATTAGTAAGTTATTCATTATATCTATTTTCATAGTAGATTTTTTTTGTAAGTGTTTATATGTATATTTTATTTTAGATTGGATATAAATTGTCTTGTCTATATATTGTAAATGTATTTTATAATATTATTTTGAGAGGTGTTTGACTTATGTTTTCATCTTGATGTGGACTAGAAATATTATTTGATTATTTTTGTTAAGTTCGATTAAGGGTTTAGTTCAAGTTAGGCCCTTAATAACTTTATGGGATTAGGGATAAAGGTTTATTGTTTAAGGGTTTCGGGGTTAGGGATTAAGGGGTTAGGGCTTAAGGGTTTAAGGGTAGATTAATAACATGTTGATAAATCATAAATACTTATTTTTTCCAAATGTATCTTACTTATTATCACTCATGCAAGGTAGAACATTCCATTTTGAATGTCCTTTGAACTAGATGCAATGTTTTTATTATATAACATTCAAGTAACACTAAGTACACAAGAGTGGGTTTTTGACATTTTGGTCAAATCAAATAAGTATTCAAAAAGAAAAAATACCCCATTTTTTCTATAAAGAGAGATATTTGATGTCATGCATTAGTAAGAAAGGGTTTCCTATAAAAAAAATATTTAGTGGGATGTTCCCTACGACTTTCCGAAATAAAAAAGCACACTTGCTTTATGAAAGCTTAAAAAAGGATAGCACAGTCCATCAAGAAAGTGCATATGTGATGCTCAACTCATGTAGAAAATTAACGTGCACCTTTTCTGACAACCTCCCACACTTTGGTTGCATTTTTACTTCTCTTTTGGTGAGTTTTCTCAATTTCTATATTTTGCACACTTTCATTCGCTTTCACAAGTATCCCTTTCACATGCGAAACTATCATTTTATCTTGCTTTAAATATAATAGGTGATGATTTCATGCTATATTCTCTCTAGGGTGTGCCCTTTCAATATTTTTCGCATGTACAAGTGTCATTTTCATGTCTTCTTATAGTCACAGGTCTTGTTTTTAATTATGTTCACCCCTATATGTGTCACACATTTTCACATCACTAGAATTAGTTTTCATGCACTTATCTCCATTAAATGCTCTTACATATCATTAAAATATGTGCCAGACACATTCCTATAGCTCAAATATGTTCGTTGTTCCTAAATGTTTCAACATAATCTTAAACATCTTGCTAAATTAATGCACAAGCTTCATGATCGCATTGATTTGTTGTATTTTTTTCTTGCTCTCACGCAAGAACATGGTTTCTCACCCATCCTCTTAAAACTTATGGTTTGTAAGTGAACTTAAGAGAAAATATAAAATTATAATGATGAATACAAAATAAGATCAATAATTTTTCTTATTATGGTTGTGAATATATATCTCAAAAAGTGTCTCACTGCTTTCATGTTAAGAAAAGTAACATCTTTCCTAGAGATTTTCAACATATTCTTAAATATCTTGAAAAATTAGACAAGAATCATCATGCTAGAAAATAATTAATAGAGCGGTAAAATACATACAATATTGTGGAAACAAAAACACAAAAACACATAAAACCAGAGAGACACAAATATACGTGGTTCCCCCAATTTTGGCTACGTCCACGAAGAAACAACCAATCCTTTTTATGTTATCCAAAAATTGAAGAGATACAACCTACAACAAATCCACTATAATTTTCTCTTCTCTCTCATATAGTATCATCTCTCTTTCTTACATAGAATAATAATACACAACAACAATAAAAATCCCTCACATAAACCAAGGGTTTACTTCTAGGAAAAAAACCTTAAATTAACATAACTTCTATCGTTAGATACTCTTCCTAATGAATGACCCAGATTTATTACGAAATTACAATAATTTACAAGGAAATTTTTCATTTATTTTTAACTTCATTGGAACTACCCCTGAACCCCTCTTGGGGCCTGCTAGCCCCTTCACCTCGAATGTGGAGGGGTTTACAATATTCCTAGGGTATACACCCAGTTAAAACTAGACCTTTGAATCAGGATGATAATCAGGCTCCACACCCAACACATCATTGATTTTTTTTCTTTGTTTCTTGGTGTCACCTAAGTTGACTTTCTCTTTTTCTTTCTTGTCCTTTTTTTCCTTATATACTATATTTTTAAATGATTGTTATATTGATGCTTAAATATTTTCTATATTTACTAATATTAATTTATTTATTGTGATTGCATAGTATAACCCCCCTAGGGAATTTCTCGATGAGTAAGAGGTGGTTGTAGTACAAGCGCATGTTCAAGAACATGGAGAGATTAATATTGAGGATCGAGATAATGATATTATGGAAGAAGATAATGATGTTGATAATAAAGTTGAAGAAAATGGGATAAATAGATTGATCTAGGAGACATTTAATATTGTTGGAATATATGATGATGGAAACCAGTATGATGATTGTAATTTTTATATACTTGTACTTGAGAGGGAAATTAACCTTTTTAATGAAGGCTCAAAAACGTCTTCTCTCTACAGAATTGTTGATGGTCAACTTACAAAGGTGAATGGTTTTTCAAACATATGTGTCACACAGCTCCTAAGGTATGTAACATATTTTATAACATTTAGCACTATGTACATGATAAAGAAATTGTTTTTCCCTTTGTTATTAATGTTAGAATGTTGATCATCATTTAATTATTTTGTAACATTTGGATGAAATATATATAATTAATATTTTTTAGTACATTAACTAGTACTAAGTTTTTTATGTTGTATATTGTTAGGTGAATTTATGAAACCACCGTAAAATGTTCTACCTCATACATACTGAGATTTACTCGCCATTATGAAAGATATTGGAAAGGAGTATCAATTTTTTCATGCATGCACTTATGGTATTCTCTATTATAAATAACTTGTGTCAAAATACAAATGAACAAAATTTGAACAGAGTATATATCACATTGATAAAGTAACTAAAAATTTTCCTCGCAAGATTATTTATTATATTCCCATAACTTCACGTCTGCGACAAATTTTCAGGTTAAAAAACGTAGAAAAAAATTATGGATTACCATGCAAGGAATAGAAGTGAAGATGGTGTTCTTTGAATTCCTATATATGGATCTGCATTTAGGAACATAGAGGAAAAGTGGCCAGAGATTAAAAGAAAACCTTGTAATATTATTATTTCATTAACAAGTAATGGTGTCAATCCATTTGGAGAGAACATATCTACTTACTCGGTGTGGCCCATTTTTGATATCAATAATAACATTCCTCCGTGGAATTCAATAGAGAGGGAGTACATAATATTGACAACAATTGTTCTAGGTATTAATTTCTTTAGGATAATTTTTTTAAACAATAACATCTCATGTGTTTTGTTTGTTTCATAATAATGTGTTATATATTTTTGTTTACTCATATATTGTTAGTATGAAATTTCTGGAAACGTGTACAAAAAATATATCACTTAAGTCACGAGTAACTAGTGACCCTAACAAAAATTGTGGTCGTTCGTACTTTAGATTTGCAACATAAATATAAGGAAAAACTACATAAAAATAGATCTATGCAATCCAAAATATTAAACAACAATAATAATCTGATGTATTCACCCAAATATGGAAAGGTGTTTAAATAAAATTACATCACTTTATTGATAACACCTAGTGAATGAGATTACACACAAAGGGTCATAAATCCCCCTCAATGGGATGGATCCTTTGATGTCCTTGATGCTTCAGCAACTAATCTTCCTCTCTCAATGTAAAAACCGAAAGAAAAAGTGGAGAACTCAAATGGGAGCTAGAATGTATGGAGATGATAATGGTGACAATTATAATGATCATGGTGAGAAATGGATGGAAAATCCTATTATTTATAGTGAATTGTTGCGTTAATCTAAAAAATGGGGAATAATAAATTATTATTAACCAAATTTTAGATCTAACCACTAGGAATAATTTGTTATATTTTTGGAGAGGGAAAAGATATTTAAAATGGTTAAACACCTTTATTTAGAAACAATTAACAAATAAATGATTTATTAATTATTTAGGAGATATTAAGAAAGGTTTGAAAATGAAATAACTATTAAATAATTATTTTAATACGAATATGGAAATAAGGAATAATAAACAAATATTGATCTATTTAATTATTCCAAGGTGATTTAGTCAAATGTGACAATGAATATTTATTAAATAATGATTTAATAATTACTCCGAGAGAAAAATCAAATAAATAATGATTATGTAATTATTCCTCATGGGGTTTTTACTTTTAACGAGAAATAACTTAATAAAAGGTGGTTTATCAAATTATTTCCTATAGTGAAAGGGATTTTACTATGGTAAAATTGATCTTACATGGTGTATTTTGATCCACCTAGATAGGAATGGCTAGGTGATCATTGTTTTGGTGATAATAGATTGTCACCCAATGTATGAATGTTGGGATAAAATTGTATGACATAAATACATTGTAAGGACTCTTTCACGAGACGCCAAAGGGGATTCAGAGGGAGAGAGAGACATAAATGAACAAATACAAGGATGAAAAAAATAGATGGGGTGAGAAATACTAATTGATATAAGTCTCCTTTTATTTTGAAGTACCTGATCTCAAATGAGATCAGGGAGGCATACCCATACCCACTGAGATAACTGATTACAAATAATAATGATGAGCTCAACAATGTGGGACTGAGATAAAAATTACATGATACATGGCACATGACATGATGGAATCAATGGACCAGAAAATAATACAATGGGTCCCATATACATAATGTGCCTAGAAAGACATCTTCCGGGACTTAATACAATAATATCTGATGGCATGAGACATTATTCCCCTCAAACTGACATGGTGAGGGGGAATCACAAACAAAGAATCCATGGTGAACAAGAAAGGGCTATGAATATCTCAATGGATCATCTAAAGGATATTTGCATGTTGTGAGTGTTGCAAGTGATTAGAATTGAACTCGTCAAATATGAAAAACTGCATATGAGGTTGGATCACGATCTATGGAAATCCTAGAATATGGGGGGATACTTGAAGGGCCACCCCCTCATGAGGTCTGAAAATATCTCAAACACGCCCATGAAACATTGATACAATATTTTGGATCACAGGACCATCAAGTGTATGATTCTCCATCGTGTGATAATGAGTTGGACTCGAGCACATCAAAAAAATCTAAGTCAAAGGGAAATAATGATTCCCTTTTCTTGATCCAAGGCACCAACAATGATGAAATATAGAGCCAATGTATATTTTCCTCTAGACCACACTTCTGGAATGAATGTGATAATCTCGACAGAAGAGGTCCCACCAGAGGTGAGGAAATGAGAAATCCTCACCAAAGGCACGAGGAATCATAGTAGAGTGACTGATGGACTGACACCAGGGTATGATGATGGAAGGAAAGAATATGAATGGTGGGTTGATAAATTACCTTGTTAGATAATAATATGCATGGTTGACCTGGCAGCGACTGACTTGATTCCAGAGTGGATGATCAATTACTAAGAAAACGACTTTTTAGAGACGGAACTGTGTAGTTGGAGGCTAAAATGAGCGACAAAAGGATGAATACAATGCAAAAATGGATGGAATACTATAATGGGGACTCAATGAGACTCAAAACATACTCCGTGGATGCAAGGGTGACTCATCTAGCATGCTCTAAACAAGGGTGACTTGATAATGCTGCCACATGGGAGGGGCCTAGGGGGGACCATAAAAACATGAGAAAAAAATGGTTATTCATGAAGAAAATCGACATATGAGTTGAAAAGTGTGAAGGAATTTTTTTACCAAAGTACAGGCGACTCAAATGAATAAATTCAGTTTTAATTGGTGGCAATGTGAACCTTCATGGAAAAAATGGCTTCCGGGTGAAGTATAAAATGAAAAAAAAGCAAAGGGAGAAACATTAGTGAACTCGATGAGATGTTTTGAATGGTGCTTACAGTTCCTTAAACCGAGCTATGGTTTGGTTGCAATATGCAACAAAAAAACTATAGTTTTTCTTATAAAAGGGTGTTTTCCCTCCAAATCCAATTCATTTGCTAAGTGATCTATGGAGAATTTGGAGATGAAGAGAAGGACATAAATATTTTAGATATCTTAGCAGACAAATCGACCATCAAAATTATGATATATCTATTTCAAGGAGGTGACCTTACCTGTCTAAATATGGCCTTAATGCATCTTGGAAGGATGGTTCCTGGTGAAGAATTACGGGAATAAAATATCATAGGAATGAACTACTAGATAAGGTCTAGGATCATCTGCATCCACCAAGTCAAACATGGGGACCGAGTGGTAAGTGGGACATCACATAGAGTATAATTTTTGAAGATATGGTATTCAATGTCTATGATATGTGATGTGTATATAGATCATCAGAGAGGTCAGTGGGACACACTATCCAATGAATGGGAGGATGGTCGACCATACCTAGATCATTCGGGTCTAGGCTGAGGCTTATGTTAATGAAGTAAGAAGATGGCCAGGGGTGACATAATGCCCGCAAGAATTGGATACTTCCCCCAAGCATATTTTATGGAGGGGACTAATCTGGTATGAAAAAGGTGGGAATGAAGCCCCTAGTAGGATAAGTTACTGGATTTCCATTTGGCTCCAAGTGCTCAAATAATGGATTGAAGAATTAGATTCTCATGGCACTAGATCCTCAAGAGGATGATGAGTGGATGAAGGGGCATGTGTTCCCCCCATTTTGTATGTAGAATGCTATGGTAATTTCATATGTATTTAGTGTAGTGGACTCCAAACACATCTTGATGATGTGGTTCGCCATTTATTTTTATGTTATGGTTATCTTCTTACCAGGGAATAATGGGTAAATAGAGTTAGAGAAAGGAGATGGTGAATGACTAATTTCATTTGGCACTGCACATATGAATCAAATGGATTTATTTTCTAGGTTCTCATACATGGTGTCACTATACCAAAGAGTAGCTTCGGATATGATGGTCTTATTTTCACCTAGAAAATATGGTGGTTGAACAACAACAATTTCTAACGGACTAGCTTTTTGATGTAATATCGATGAATTATAATGTGGATCATCCCTAGAGTTATCTGAATTGATATGTGACTCTAAAGGTTCTTCTAAATAGGAAATAATAATGGTACTGGAGTCGAAACTACTAGATTCACTAGGAGATTTGGGGAGACTCTGTTCTCCTAGACTCCGAAAAGTGGATGCCCCCTTACCCAGACAATGGGTGGAAATGTTATGGCCACCAAGTATATTTGGTTTGAATTCTTGGGTTTCATGTAAGGGGTGATGGAATGAATCATCATCATGGGAGACAAGGTTCACATACACCTCATCAAAACGGGTAGACAAATTACTAATAGATGAAACATCTATTCATGATGACATCAGGGTGTTCGACGAGGAATGGTCAACATAATTACTATGGGGAACTCCAAGAGATTTATCATCATAGAAAATTTTAGGGGCGAATCTTAGCCCAAGGGAAAAATTTAGGGGTTTTTATAATTTATTGGGATGATTATTTTTATATTATACTCACTTTCTATAGTTAGTCCAAAAATTATTTTAAAAATAAATAAATATTATATTTTTGCCAATAAAAATAACACAATAAAATATGTTTTCGCCTTGTAAATATTTTTTTCAAAACCTAATTACCCTCTTTTTCACCTATATTTTTTTTTCCAAACTAGATTGGCTCCTATTCGCCTGGTTTCAAGGTTGGATTTGGTTCAATCAACCCTCAAAAATTTACAAGACTAATTCCTTGCCTGTAAAATTTTTTTTCCAACCCACATTGCCCCCCCCCACCCCTCAATTTGATTTCAGTGTGGAATTTTCTTCAATAACCCCCAATTTCAAGGTCCTCTGCCATAATCCATTCCTAGAGATCGAAGGCTGGTTGAATTTGAACCAAATTTTTGGTGGTTGTATTCATTTTCTCCTTATTATTGATCACTTCATTTGCTTCACATTGATCACTATGTTGCAGCTTGCTTCTGTTTTGGATTATTGATTCAATATGCTTAGCTTCTCAATAATTATTTTCTTGTCTAGAATGATTTGATTATTCTAGTTTGGATATTTTCCTTCGTTATGATAAAGTAACCTCCAACTTATAGGGTATAATTATAGGGAATGGTAGAGGAATGGATTTGCAGATGAAATTAAGTCATTTGACAGATTGATCTTGAAGTAACCTTTTGTAGTCTACTCTTTCAACCCTTAAATTTATTGAATATGAATACGATTTGACATATATTTTAGTCATGCATGGCCACAGGTATTGGGACTTACGTTGAGGTTACATTCTACCAAAAAATATCTCGAACACTGTTGATAACTGATGCAGTAATTTAAGTGCCAAAGAAGCCACCATAAACAATCAACAAAGAGGTGCTTCTAGCAGCAACCAAGAATGGATAAGCAGTGAGACTATTGAGCAAAGGGAAGAGTGTTCCATATAAATTTGTTGTTGAAAATAAAGAAAGATGTCATAAGGGTAAGTTAAATTCCCCAAAATCTAGATAGGAAGATAGTCCAAAGTAGTTGTTCATAAAATGTTTCCATTTTTTTCTAGTTTTCCACACTGCTCTACTTTAGAGATGTTCTTTAACAATTTATATGTGAAATTGATAATCTGTTGTTGTCAGAGTCAATATTTACTTCACTTCTCTTAGGGCCATGATAAGAATGTAAAAAGTACTCATATGCACTTCTGATCTCTTTGAAATTCCATACGGTGAGTGAAAAATATTGAATTGAGTCATTTTATTTTTCACAATCACAAATAGTGGCTTTCATGGAAAGATAGCTATAATCATTAGATTATTCTATGAGGAGGTCTTCTATCATTCTTAAACTCAACCTTTATCAAATTACTTCTTGAACCGACTTGTGAGTTTTATTTCACTAAAAAAAGGGTGCTTGATCAACTTGTAGAAGATGGAATATTGAATCTTACATATAATTTAATTATTTTTGGTATAAATTCCAACTTATATAAGTAAAATTATGTTTATTCCTTTAAATTTGATAAATGGGATTCTGTATTCGGGATTTGTGATTTGGAGGTGCTTCCATTGATATTCATTGATTTAAATGTTGCTTTATCCCTGTTTGAATTCTTTTTTATTCATTATGTCTAAGTAATTTGCAGGTTGGGAGAGAATGGTTATTCAAATACTATTTTTACGTCCATCGGATCTTCTTGAGCCATAGAGGAAATTTACACAGATGTCACAAAAACTCATTGTCTCACCAATTGCCAAAACACTGGTCTTCAGTAAAGTTCCAAAGAATGTTATTTATGTCTCTCTTAAATGTACACTTATACACCTACACCTACACATATTTACACATCCACATGTGCCCACACCTTGGCACAACTATACGTATACACACAGTAAAGCATCCATATAATGCATATATTTCAAAAATATCATATTTGTGTACTTCTCATCCATAGTGCACACATCTATAAAAAGCAACATTTCCTATCTTTTTTTATTCAGAAAAGAACACAATTACGTTACTGCTCATCTCTCTCAGTAACTGTTTGTCTCTCCCAGTTTCTTTTATGATGAAATTATTCCTAGATCAAAATTAGATGATATGCATTAATGGATGAAATTTTTAAGTAAAGAATTGGTTGACCTCATTATCACCGATTGGCCTTTTAAGATAATTTTTCCAGATCATTTTTCTACACCTGTATCAACTAGTCCATCAAATTTTAAGGCCACTTTTTCATTTTTGAATGACCTTTTGGGCGAGAAATGGAACTTGGGCCCTATTCTCTCATTATCTCTAAGCACCATCTTAGGGAGGGTTGCTAGCTACTTTCCTCCAAATGACATGAAAACACAATATTCTCTTGATGAGTTCCTAGTATCTATAAGTGCAGTGAAGAAGACAGTTTCAGGAAGAAAGCAATAAGTATGCATATGTTTTCTGCCTAGTATTATGCAGAACCTAGCTTGATTTCTCTCTTAAAATATTATTTCATTGTAGACTAACAAATTCCATTGACAATGTGTTTATTGTAAACTTGTTTATCAAAACTTTCTTGTTTAACTTCATGATGTTCAGGGTTCCTTAACACAACTTAAAGAAGAAATCGGTATTGTTATTGGGCTTGTGAATTTTCTTGCCTCCAAGTAGACCTTCCATGTGACCTTTTCTCATTTTAAAGAAATGATTTTGGATATTGAAACAAAATTAGGGGTTTCCCTCCAGTTTGAAGCTTGAAAAAGGACTACATATGACTTGACTTGAAGAGCCACCTTTCATCTTTTGGTCATTCCAGTTATTTTTTTGCTAAGCAATTCTTTCTTGCAGGTGGCACTTGCTTCAAAATTGAGTTGCTTTTGACGGATTTGTTCATGCAATTAGACATTAGATGATTATCATGAACCTGACTTTGGTTCAATAAAAAAGGATACAAAGATACTTGACAAAATATATTACTGAAAAATCATTCTATATGTAATTTATGTTGTAGGATATTATCCCCTCACAGGACATGTGAATGATTATAATAAAGTAGCGGGAAATAAAAATATGTATTGAATACAAATTTTACTGAAAATCGTTCTGTATATGTCTTTTATGTTGGGAAAGATTATCTCCTCATAAGACATTTGAATGATCATAATTAAGTTGTGGGAACTCCAAATATGCCTTGGATACAATTTTACTAAAGTTCCTTGTGTAGTTTTTCATTTATGTTTTTAGCACTTTATGATACATTCATGAATTCTTATCAATAAGAAATGATTTGAACATTTTAAATTCCATGTATGATGACATTAATCACATTCTCAATGCACTGAAAAGTTTTTTTCTTTACCCCGGGACCATGTTAGTTCCATATTATTTGCAAATAGTCAGCTTGCGCTCATGAATGTGGTTTTTTTTTTCATTGGGATTACCATTTTTTTTTTAGCTTTCTTGGAATGATTCTTATTTGAGCATACTCAAAATGATATCTTATTGAAAATCTATTATCATCCTACAAAGTGGGCTATCATGCCTGGAATCATTTATATGCATTTGATTAGTCAACCAATTATCAACATTCTTTCAAATTTAAGGTTAGATTAATCTGGAAGGTATATTCAGAGAAATCATCTCTATTCTTTCAAATTCAAGGTTAGTTTTATCTGGAAGCTTTTTTTAGAAGAAAAAAAAATACTGGAATTGTATAATATTATTATAGAACCCAGTACATAAAAAAGTGAATAAGAGACATCTTAGACTATATGTCAGAGATAAATCTCTCATCTCTGTTTTCCAAAAATAAATATATGTAAACTTTGTAAAACATGTTCATATACTTCACCTTCAAAGAAATAACACATATTTTCTATATTTGACCAAGTTTCCAAGATGAGGGGATGGGCGAAGAGGGGGGAAAGCTTCCATGATCATTGGAGTGACCCTCCAAATTTCATCTGATAACATAAGAGATGGTAGGGAAAAGCGTATATGTCAGATTACAAGTCTTGTTCACCTCTCCATGTGGCTATGTAGCTCTTCAATGGATCATTCCTTGGACACTGAGAGGGGGGTGAATTAGTACATACTCATGTCAACAATAGTACAAAAATTGTCCTCTCAAGTAAGGTATCCCTTCATTTAGTAAACTCTCAACATCGGCTGCATATATTCTAGCATTTTTAAACAAGGTAGTTTCTTAAGGCAATACTAGGCTCAAGATATACATCAATACAATTAGATTTATAGGGAAACAATATGAAATCAACGTGAACTTACTCAACAATCAATAATATCACTCCTGCATACAACATTGTTACTAGCTCATAGCATCTAGCCTCAACTCTGCACAAATTCAATCATTATAGCTCTTCTAACGACATTCAACACTCTTCATTTCCACAACAATAATATAAAACTTATTTTCAGTATGATTGACAATTGTACATATATATAATAGAACTCCTAAATTGTATCACTCAACTCAAAGATTTACACCATGTCAATTTCGCTTTCGACAGTGATGTAAGAGTCTAACATCCTTATCACTGCAAGGATCATGCTTCAAAACCACCTCTGATGATACATGCAAGGATACTTCATTGTTTTATCACTTCTTAGGTTCTTCTCTTCAAATGTTTCTATATATTTGACTCTAGGCTTGGAATGTACATAGCATTAAAATTAAACAACAGTGCAATTTTGCTTCATACTTCAGCAAATTTCAATAGGTCATGTTATAGAGGATGATTAGTTTCAAATAGGTCAAGTGATTTGTCCTTGAATATTCCCATTATTAGCCTTTAGTCACACCCCTCAAATACTATGTTTCTGTGTTATTGGTGCACCCATTCTCTCTGGATTAGAATGGTCATGGAAACACTTCAACTCGGTTAAACATTTTATCAGATCAGGCCTTCAAATTAATCTCAAAATAGGCCTTAACTAAGCTTTCTTATGCAACCTCTATAGTTTTAATGAGGCTCAGGTTTGTGATGTTGAATAGGCCTTCTTTTTGGCCAAAATGATATTTATTTGACAAACCTTAATTTACTAATAAACTAGACCTGATTTGAGTCACAAAATACCTTTGTATTGAGCTCTTCCTAGCCACAATGGGGAATGAATTGAGATTTGATAACTGTCACAAGAAGGGGCTGAGATGAGCCCTATAATAGGTGTAAATCACAGAGCTAGGTCTTGAAAAATGTCTTGAATATACCTCAAATTATTGTGAAAACTAACCTTCGATTTTTACATCAATTTAGCCTTCAATCAATCCATAGATACATCAAAATTTAACCTCATAAGTTTCTTTGAAAAAACCTTGAAATATGCATAGAAAGGAGGCTGAGATAAACCTCAGGACTGATGTGAAATAACCTGTAGGAAGATGTGAAAACTAGCCTTAGGAGGGTCGAAAACTAGACTTAGACATGATTATGATTATGCTTCAATGGAGGCGAGGCCTCCCTTGAAGGATTATAGGGTTTATTCATAAGTCCTTGTTCATGTTATAAAATTGTAAGACCCTTCTTGGGATTTGTTAGATTATAAAAGAATGAAATTTTCTACGACTAGCCTCGTCCACCAAGTCAACCTACTCTCCACATCAAGTGGGCCTCATAAAGGGAAACCACCACCTTGAAAAAGACTATAACTAAAAGTTTATTCAACCTATTGAATAACATCTACTACCAATTGGATCTGAAATCGTTAAGAAGGAAAATGAAATGTGAGTAACCTATTTGAAGGACCTGAAATCATTACAAAGGAAAAAACAAATGCGAGTAATATATTTGGAATCGTTGCAAAAGAAAAAGGAAATGTGAGTATTCTATTTGGAAGGTTTTGAATTTGTTGCAAAGGAAAAGGAAATGAAAGAATTATTTTTTGGGAAGGACCTATTATCACATAAAATTCAAGGACATAATACAAGATTCATAAACTAAAGGGGTAGACCAAGATGCTTGTTGAGGAGAAGAGATGTATTGAAGTTTGACTTGAGAGGTTGACTTGGTGTAAAGAAGGAGGTATCTAGAAGATCAAGTCTGTGCTAAAGGACTCTCAAATGAACATTTTTAAGGTAAAATCATCTAGAAGAAAAATAACATAATTATGGGCATGATTATAAAGTACTACCTCTGCAATTAAGGGTGAAATCTAGAATTTGGAAATATCAGCAATAAAAGGAAATCGCAAAACATTTATTAAGGATCCAAGAAGGCTCAAGCATAAGCCTCAATCTAGCCGAAGTCTCTGAAGAATATAGCGAAGGTATGTACATGAAAACATGGTCTAATTCAAATTGTAAAGTCTTGTAATATCAACTGAATTCTAAATTAAAGAGGACTAATGACTGTCCTTGAAATCAGTGAATAATATACTTGGAATAAGAACCAATATCGAATCAAAATCACATATTCAAGATTTGGAAGAAGAACCAATATTGAATCTAAAAGTCACATATTCAAGCGTTGTTTTCCATATGAGAAAGTCATCTCTTTTTTTGTGATCTGCCTTAGAAGACCCGTGCATATATTGGATCTACGTACATCAACTACCCGATAAGCATCTGTACAGTCTGGATCTAAAATTCAAACTTCATCAGTAAAAGAAAAACATCTTTCTTTACCCTGGGACCGTGTTAGCTCCATATTATTTGGAAATAGTCAGTTTGGCCTCAAGAATGTGGTTTCTGTTTTTTCATTTGGCATTACCACTTTTTTTCACCTTTCTTGGAATGATTATAATTGGAGCATACTCAGAAAAATATCTTATTGAAAATTTGTTATCATCCTACAAAGTGGGATATCATACCTGGAATCATTTATGTGCATTTGATTGGTGAGTCAATTATCAGTATTCTTCCAAATTCAAGATTAGCTTAATCAGGAAGGTATCATAAGAAAAATTATATGTATTATTTCAAATTCAGTATTAGCTAAATCTGGAAGTTTTTTTTCAGAAGAAAAAAAAATGGAATTGTATAATATTATTATAGAATCGAGAACATAAATAAGTGAAGAAGAGACATCTCAGAGTAAATTCCAGAGCTAAATCTCTCATCTCTGCTGCCCAGAAATAAATATATTTAAATTTTCTAAAACATGTTCATATACTTCACCTTCAAATACATAGCACATATTTTCTATATTTGACCAAGTTTGCAGGATGAGGGTATGGGGGTAGAGGGGGACAAGCTTCCATGATGGTTGGAGTGAACCTCCAAATTTCATCTGCTGACATAGGATATGGTAGGGAATAGGGTATATGGAAGAGTACAAGTCTTTTTCACCTCTCCATGTGGATATGTAGCTCTTCAATGAATCGTTCCTTGGAAACACTGAGGGGGGTGAGTTAGTACATACTCATGTAAACAATAGTACAAGAATTGTCCTATCAGCTAAGGTATCCCTTCACTTAGTAAACTCTCAACATCGATTTCATATATTCTAGCATTGTGAAACAAGGTAGTTGCTCAAGGAAATACTAGGCTAAAATATACATCAATAGAATCAGATTTACAGGGAAAAAATATGACATCAATGTGAACTTACTCAACACTCAACAATATCAGTCCTGTGTACAACACTGTTTCTAGATCATAGCATCTAGCCTCAACTCTTCACCAACTCAATCATTATAGCTCTTCTAATGACATTTAACACTCTTGCTTGCCACAATAGTAATATAAAACTTATTTTCAGTCTCACTGATGATTGTACATATATATAATAGAACTCCTAAAGTTTATCACTCAGCTCAAATGTTTACACCATGTCAATTTGGCTTTCAACAATGATGTAGCATTATAACAGCCTTGTCACTACAAGGATCATGCTTCAAAACTACCTTCGTTGATACATGTAAGGATACTTCAATATTTTATCACTGCTTAGGTTATGCTCTTTAAATGCTGCTATATATTTGACTCTAGGCTTGCAATGTACATAGAAAACAATTAAAAAACAGTGTAGTTTTTCTTCATACTTCAGCAAATTGCAATAGGTCACGTTATAAAGGATGATTAGTTTTAGATATGTTAAGTGATATTTCCTTGAAGATGCCCCTTATCAGCCTTTTTTCACACCCCTCAAATATTGTGTTTCTATGATATCGGTGCGCCCCTTCTCTCTGGATTAGAATGGTCATGGAAACACTTCAACTTGGCTGCATTATTTTATCAGACTAGACCTTGAAATTACTCTCAAAATAGGCCTTAACTAAGATTTATTATGAATCCTCCATATTTGTATTGAGGCTCAGGTTTTTGACCTTGAATAAGTCTTCTTATTAGCCAAAATGAGCTTTCTTTGACAGAACTTAATTTACTGATAAACTAGCTCTGGTTTGAGTAACAAAATACCTTTGTACTAGGATCTTCCTAGCCAAAATGGGGAATGAATTGAGATTTGATAACTGTCACAAGAAGGGGCCTATACAAGCCCTAAAATAGGTGCAAATCATAGAGCTAGGTCTCGAAAAATATCTTGAATATACCTCATATTAGTGTGAAAACTAACCTTCAATTTTGACTTCAATTTAGCCTTGAATCAGTCCAGAGATACAAAAACCTTTTACCTTATATGTTCCTTTGAAAAACCATTGAAATATGCACTGAAAGGATACCGAGAAAAGCCTCAGGACCGATTTGAAATAACTCGTACGAAGATGTGAAAGCTAGCCTTAGGAGGGTCGAAAACTAGACTCATACATGATTATGATTAGGCCTCAATGGAGGCTTCAAAATTCTCCATTTAAGGCTTCTAGGGTCTAGTCATAAGTCCTTGTTCATGTTATAAAACTATAAGACCCTTCTTGGGCTTTGTTAGATTATAAAAGAATCAATTTTGTAAGACTATCCTCATCCACCAAGTCAACCTGCTCTCCACATCAAGTTGGCCTCATAACGGGAAACCACCACCTTGTAAAAGACTATAATAAAAGTTTATTAAACCTATTGGAGATCATCAAATACAAATTGGCTCTGAAGTTGTAAAGAAGTAAAATGAAATGCAAGTGGCCTATTTGGAAGGACCTAAAATCGTTATAAACGAAAAAATAATTGTGAGTAATCTATTTGGAATCGTTGCAAAAGAAAAAGGAAACCTTAGTATTCTATTTGGAAGTTTTTGAATTCATTGCAAAGGAAAAGGGAATTCGAGAATTCATTTTTGTGAAGGACCTATAATCACATAAAAATTAAAGACATAATGCAAGCTTCAGAAACTACAGGGGTAGACCGAGACTCTTTTTGAGGAGCAGAGATGTATTGAAGTTTGACTTCAAAGGTTGACTTGGTGTAGAGAAGGAGGTACCTAGAAGATCAATTTTGTGCTAAAGGACTTTCAAATGAACCTTTTTAAGGTCAAATCATCTAAATGATAAATAACATAATTCTCGGCATGATTATAAAGTCTTACCTCTGGAATTAAGGGTGCAATACATAATTTGGAAATTTCAACAATAAAATGAAATTGTAAAAGATTTATTAAGGATCCAATAAGGCTCACGCATAAGCCTCAATCTAGCCGAAGTCTATGAATAATATAGCGAAGGTATGTACATGAAAACATGTTCTAATTTGAATTTTAAAGTCTTGTAATATCAACCGAATTCTAAATTAAAGAGGACTAATGATTGTCCTTGAAATCAATGAAGAATAAACTTGGAAGAAGAAAAATATAGAATATAAAAATCACATATTCAAGCCTTGGAAGAAGAACCAATATTGAATCTCAAAATGACATATTCAAGCCTTGTTTTCCATATGAGAAAATCATATTTTTTCTGTGATCTGCAGTTAGAAAACCTAGGCATATATATAGATAATTAAAACTTCATAAGTAATAGAAAAATCCTGCAACAACGATTATGGAAAAAGGAGAAAGAAGCTTTGTTGCATAAAGAACTCTTCAATGAAGTAACCCTATAATATTTGTAAAAAGAAAAACTCAAGGTATGTCTAAATCCTACCCCTTGGAATTTTCATGTATCATAGCAACTCCTCCAACAACGTTGTTCAAATGAAAAATAACCAAGGCGAGAATTAGGATAGGTTAAGTTACCTGGCATTAAAGTTTAAGGTAGATACGTTAAAACTTCAACCTAGAACACAAAAATAAATGTGTTATCAATGATTTTTGGCATTTTAAGGGTGGATTTGTTTCCACAAATCCAAAAATGGATCACGATTTTCGGAATTCTGGAAACAGATCACGATTTTTGTGGATATGTTTCTAGAAATCTGAAAATGGATCCAAAAAAATTTAAAAATTTGGAAACGTATCCAATTCCAGATCTGACCCTTCTGATTTTTTCAAACGACACAAAATCATTTCCATAACATTTCAAACAAGGATCGTACCTGCTTTTGTTTCGGAAACAATGAACGAAATTTTAGGAAAATTCTCTAAATGTTTCTGGTAACTTAGGTTTACAAGTGATCCCTTGTTCATATATTTATTTCATATGATGATTTGTAAAATCAATATTTTATCCTACACCCAAACCATAGCAAAGGTATGAAATAATTGTAGGAAGAATAGAGGTTGAAGATGTTACTGAGATATCAAACAAACTTCTATTTTTTTGGGCCATGGAAGATTACTACAAGTTACTTATGTCTACTATGATTGTCTTTGCTTTCTTCAAAATTGTCATCACATGTCATTTCCTACTACAAGACTAAGGGGATGTGACTGGAATCACAATGGGAAGCAAATGCAGCGTCTAGGGTTCATCCCTAGCTGGTTGATCTTATCTATTTGCCCAGTTTGTCCCTTGTTGATGTTGACGTTCTCTTTTCTTGCAGGATTCTCTACTCTATTCATTTCTGGCTCCGGACTTTGATCTACCTCTTCAACATTTTCATCTACTCCGACACCCATGGTGACAGGTTGTCTGAAATCTCCCTCTGCTACGATTAAAGGTTCTCTCTTTAAAAGATGTCGTTAGCTTTGGATCTAGTTCTCTTCATTCCATTCAGATGGTCTAAGAAGCTCTTACGATCACAGTCTCATTAGGTACATAAGCCATTAATGATGCCTTTTTTTTCTAAAAGAGGTTTGGTTTCCAAATTAATGGTTATTGACCTTCTTTAGTGGATCTCAAAGAATTAGAAACTCCTTAACTTTGATGAGCTCAATATTTATCCTTTGGCCTATGGTTTTTTTGTGGTGATTTTTGATAAATCAAAAGACAAGAGTGATTAATATATAATAGTGATGTTAGACCCTTTTATATAACTATTAGGGCAATGCTTAAAATCTAAGTATGAAGGAGTTATATCACATTTTTTTAAATTTTTGGCTTGACTATTGAGACTTCCCCTTCCATCTATTGATATTCATAGTAGCAATATTATCTCCTTAGTTTTTAATATGGTCCTAACATCAGGAAAGAGTGACACTCCCATAATTTATTTTTCTGTTAATTTACTTGTTATGCTTTTGGGACATTCAAATACAACAATCTCAAATGATCCATTAAATATTCTTCTCCAACATCCACTCCTTATAAATTTAGAGATTATCTCAACTATCATTGCACTATCACTTTTGAAAGAAAGTGTTAGGTGGAAAATGTTGGTTCTAGATTTGTATGATTTAGTCACTAAAATGGCATGTTTGATGGTAACTAGTCAAGATCTTCTGATTCGCCAAAAATGTAGTCAAGTTATTTTATAGTTTCTTCTTGAATACCCTCTTGGTGCCAAGCAACTGCAACAACCCTTGGATTTCTTAGTGATTCCCCATGATTTTATAAGAAAATATAATCTAGTGAGGAATTTGCCAATTTTTTTATATACATATTATATTATTAATATAACTGCCTTCCATTTTTCCTATGCATCATGGGGATTCTCCCATTTATTATACATAAAAATTTAGGGAGATTCTTAAAAATTTTCGTGTTTCTCATTCGACGATCTCATGGATGATGATAGGTAGAGAATAGTGACTCTACTACCTGTCATCTCCACATCAGGGGAGGTATGACAAAGGGTGCATGAGATTCCTCCTGTCCTAGCACAATAGTGGGACTAGAACTTATGAGTAGAGGAGAGGAGGATCCACTACGAGTGGCCTCTATTTCATGAAGTGCTTGACGGGTATCATGAAAATATTCGAGACGGGGACAATGATGAGAGTAGTGGACATAATTATCACACATAGCACATGGTTGATTCGTGCATAATGATTTATTTTTCCTAGAAGATTCGAGAGAGGTGACCTGGACTTCTAGAATAATGGGGTTAGGAAAAGTATCAACGACCACATATTTGAGATGAGGCAGTTCAGGACAGTTATGTGTGGCATGCCCAACAACATCACATAAGGCACATTTTGGAGTAGGCTTCAGAGGCTTAGGAGGAGCTAGAGTTGTTAGGGGAGCCTTGTCCTTGTGTCCCTTCTTCTTGGGTTTCCGCCCTCATCATATGATTTTACAACAGGAGTGGGCTCCTATTGAGGTTGTTGTGGAACTAAAGGAAAAAAACGGTTTAGAAGAACATATTGGACCAGGTTCAAAGAAGTATATGGTTTAATTTTATTAGGTTGATTTTTTGCTTGGGGGGATCAATATACCATAATGGGATCCTCCTGTAGTACTCAACAACCCCCCATTTACTTTTCATCTTATTTAGCTAATAAATAATGGGGACCCTTTTGAATCCTAATGTAATTCTTAGATTTTAATAAAGAAGGAATTTTTTTAACATTTTGTAATTAAAATACCTATTTCACATGAAGAAATCCTTTATCGGACCTTTCATATCAGATACTAATCCCATAGGAGACATTATTCATAAAAACTGATAGACATATGCCTTAAACATTCCAAAAAAAACAATATTCGATCCCAGGGACATCTCCAATTACCTCATTGAATCTATCAGCAGTAATTTAGTGCAGGCTAATCTCATTCCCGACTGTCCTGAAGGAAATCTTCTAGATATAAAATTATTTACTAAGACATGGTAGGAATTGTCAAAGGAGAAGGTTGAGAACATTGAAAAGTTATCAAAGACTCACTTAGAATGCCATTGGAATTTCTTGGTTAAATCTCATAGACAATTTTTTATGTTGAGATGCTTATCTAACATAAACAACCATATGTTGATAACACTCAGAGATGCTATATTCACCGGAAAAATGCGGATAAAGCCAGGCTTTCCACCTGACTTAAATCCAATGACAGATATCTACAAGCGGAGGCAACGAATAGGAGGGTATTATTCATCTCAGCCTTAGCCAAATTGTTGCAACCGAAGTCTAAAATTGTCTTTTCATTTTATTTTAAGCGTTATTTTTAAAACCACTTCACTTTTATTTCTCCTTTTCTATAGATATATGTAACTGAAGAACTATAAATCCCCTTCATTTTAATGCAGAAAGGGTTCTGAATTTTGGAGAGAAGATTTTTGTTTGCACTACTCTAATAGGAGTTATCTTAATAAAAGGCTGAACCACCACTGCTTTCTCATGAGCACTACAATATATTGGGTATTATTGTCTGTCTTTTTTTTTTCTTAATGGTTAAATGGTTATTTGATTTAATTTATCATATATGTGTTGCAAGAAATCATACATGTCTCACTATTGTTATGTGTGATTGAAATCATATATCATATGTTGAAATAACAAAATTATATCTATATATATATATATATATATATATATATATATATATATATATATATATATATATATAGATATATATATATATATCTGTGTGTGTGTGATAAGCTTTTATCAACAAAATTTAATTAACTATTTAATTAAATTTAGCTAGCATTCTTTTTTTTAACTTCATATGCGCTTGATGATCTATATTGTAATTTTTTTTTATGAAACCATTTTATATCACCTATACATTTATAAGATTTCCTAGGGTATAGATAGTTTAAATTATTTATTATATTTCAACCCTCAATTACATTAATACCATTATACGTCCATTCCATCCTTTATAATAGTTTAAATTGGAAACTCGTTCCAAAATCCTAATCGAAGCCACCAACCCAAATGAAAATCGATATGCCCTAAGGTCCCAACCGGTTGGTTTTCCCCAATGTTTAGGCAGACATCCCAAGCCACCAACATTTTTGCACTAGAAGGAGTGCCTCTATAATCTGAATGGAAACAAGGTATTCTCTAAAATATAAATGCCATTCAAAGATTCATTCTCTCTCAAAATCCCAACTAACTCCAATATCACATTCTAAATCGTCAGAATCTAGATCTGAAGTTTTCCACTCACCCAAAAAATCTCCTAGCTCAGTTTCAAATAAAAAATGAAACACTTCCCCTCGGACAAATCTAGTTTTTGAAACACCTGAGCTACAAACGTTGATTCAAATATTGGAAATAATTTCTATATACAGTGAAAATGTTATCTAGTATGATCTTTCTTACGGAATTATTTCCTCATTATTTCAATATTATGGTTTTTCTATTTTTTTACTAGATACAAGAGTGATAAACTTCAAATCCAACCCTTTTAATTTCCTTTAACCACTCAAAAAAGAAGAAAAGACACCTTAGAAGTAAAATCTTCAGGTAGAGAGATCGCTTCCACTTATCTCCCTCAAAATCCTTCTCTCAACCCCTTTTCTTCTCAAACTCCTCAACCTTTTTCTTATCAACCTATTTATCTTATTTCCACTAAATCATCTCTTTCACAAACAACGAATACAACAGGGGCATCATCTTCAATAGTAAATACTTCTACATCCCCTATCTCAAGTACTACCCCTACTAGACCTACCCCTCAAAGAATGGAAAATCTACCATGTAACAACCCAGGGGAAGTTCAAATGGAAACACCATTAGATCCTCTTACCAAACATTCGGAGAGGTGGTTACCATAATTTATTCCTGATGATGGCCTCCCTATAGAGTAACATCTTCACAATTTCATGTTAGCCATCAAATTAAATGGAGTAACATAAGAAGACCGTGTTTTCAAAATATTTCCTTACACATTTGAAGGATCAAGAGGGTTTTGGTATTTTTCATTACATTCTGGAAAAAATGCTAGTTGGGATATATTTGAGGAGAAATTTTTAATGAAATTTGGAGATGATTCAACAACTAAAACCTTAAGTAATGATTTTTGAAATCTTAAAATCAATTTAAAAGAGGAAATAAAATATTTCAACTCAACAATTAACAAGTTGTTAAATAAAATTTGAAAAACATTCAATCCTGGTGTTGATGTGAAAATAAAATGTTACATTAGTTCTCTTCCTACAAATATGGTTATGTTATTATATAGAGTTAATAAAACAACATTTCTTGATAACATGAAAGAAGCTTTCTCTGTGGAAAAGAGATTTCTCTCTCTTGAGAAGAAAGTTGCTATCGATGAAAGAAATGAAACCAAAAAACTTACATTTAAAGTTGAATCAAAGAATAAAAGTCCCAAAGATCCTTTGGAAGGATTAGAAAAGGTTCTAAAAGGAATGTCCAATGAAATGGTAGAAATTAAGAAACAAGTTGCTAAATCTTATAAAAATTCCTTTCGAACTTTCAAAACGAATCATCCATATCAATCGCAACCTCCTGCCATTATATCAAATGTATAATTTGATCAGGATGATGATGAAGAAGAAATTGTTTTATCTGCTGAAGAATATCAAGAAGAAGAAATAATTGAAGCACATGGTTATGGGACATCAATCTCACCACTTCAAAAAATGAAGAGGAAGAGGAAGCCCTGCCAATAAGTGTTATAATTAAGGGACTTTCTGATACATTTACATCAAATAAAAAATAGAAGTCCCCTACTCCTACTAAAGAAAAAGGTATTGTTAAGAATATTGTTCCTATTCCTTTTTACTATGTTCCAACTACTTCTAAACCTCCTTTTTCATCTAAACGTTTGGTAGTTTTTGATACCATAGAATACAATATTGTGGAATAAATTTCCTTATATGAGGTTAGAAAGTTGAAAAAACAACATAATTTCTTACTCAAAGAACTTAATGTTGTCCCTGAATCTCCATTACCTACTTCTATCACTTAAATAGCCTCAAAAAGGAAAGGAAAACCTCTATATGCCTCCTTAAATTAGATTGCCCCTAGCGATGTTATTCTAATTGGAGATAGATATAACTCCCACTCACCTCCATTTTTATTGAATTTTGAAATTTTCAAAAAGAAAGTTCACAATTGTTTAGTGGTTCCAGTACATCATCTAACATCATGCCTTACGAATTTTTCCTTAAATTGAGTATTTCACCTCAAAAGTTTTTTGTTTATATTGTTCAACTAGACCGCATAAAAGTCAATTTTTTCAAAGAAATTAACTCTGATTTAATTAGATTAACTTACAATTTGAAGGCTTTTCAAATAATATACATATTAGTAGTAGACATCCCTGAATTTTATGGTATTATCTTAAGCAGAGACTGGTCTGAAAAACTACATGGTTACTTTGCAACGGACCAGTCACACATGCGGCTTCCCTACAATGGAATACCCACTCAAATTCGTATTAATAGGGAGAAGCACATGAAATATTCAGTGACTGAGTTTGAAGAATAAAATTAACCAGTGGTTTTCAAAAATAACATACCTGGAAATTACTTTCTTGAATCTTTCTTTGGTAACTTTCCAACACAGAAAACTCCCTTTATAGTTGATTTGATTTCTTATGAGATTGAAAACGTTTCTCAAATATATTCAACTATATGTATCAATATTGTAGAAATTTTTTTAGATAAGTGTGATAATTTATTTTGGACTCTTTACATTGATGGGTCAAAATCTAGTGATGGTGCAGGAGCTAGTCGCATTCTAGTAAACCCTGAAGGTGAAAAGACTATGATTGCATGCAGATTAGAATTTAATTGTACCAATAACATTTTTGAATATGTATAATTGGTACAAGGCTTACTAAAATAAATTAGTCTTGATATCAAATATCTTAAAGTTCTTGGTGATTCAGAAATTGTAATCAAACAAGTTAGAAACAACATTCTTTGTGCTTCTAGTCATATTAAAAATTAACAATATTTGATCCAATAATTAACCTCTAATTTCATTACATTAAACATAACTTTGATCCCAATATTACATAATGCTAGTTTTTATGTACTTGCTAATTTTCCCTCGAAACACATTCCACCTCAATATTTTTGTCCCGGTAGATTTTCTATTGAGTTAATTTTCGCCCCTCCATTCAAGACAATATAACCAATTGACACATTTTTAATGATTATAATTATATCCCAAGTTTTTTAACATCTTAATGTTCTTATCTGATCAAATCATTGATGATAATGAGCATGACATGAAGAAAAATAAGTCTTATGAAGAGAATAGTTTTCCTAAACATGTGGTCAAATTTCAAGACTTTTATGATTTGAAATATAGGTTCAAAAAGGTAACTGATTGAAAAATAGAAATATACACATTAATATTTGAATTACTTAGGCTAGGATCTGATCATAAGCCCTAAAACATTAAATTATTCCTTGGTCTTACATCAGATGAAAGATGTTCTTTCATCCATTTGCTAAAATATACAAGGATATATCTGTTTGGAGTTATGATGATCTCAAAAATTATGATACATCTACCATTTAACATATCATACCTATGCTGCCAGATGTTAAGCCAATCCAAACAAAACTCAAGAAGATTCACCCAAACATAGAATTCCAAATTAAGACTAAGTTAAATAAGTTGCAAAAAGCCAAAATCATATTCTCGGTTAAACATTCCAAGTGAGTTTCTAATCTTGTGCTAGTGAGAAATAAGAATGGAGACATAAAGACAACTTCCCTTTGCGTCTGATTTAACATATTTTACATTTTGTTGCAGGTTCATAACTAATTTCATTTTTAGATGGTTTTTCAAGCTATAATGAAATCCTTGTACATCCTAAGGATAGACTGAAAAATACATTCAAGACCAAATGTAGAACATATGCATACTAGAAGATGCCTTTTGGATTAAAATATTTTGGAGCTACATTTCAGAGATAAATGGATTGATTTAAAAGGTTTGATAAATAAATCTATTTTAGTGTACTTATATGACATTACAATTTATTCAAAAAATAAGCCTAAACATCTACATGATCTAAAACAAATCATTTAAATATGTAGAAACTTTGGAATCTCTTTAAATCCTAAGAGGTCATTATTTTCTCTTAATGAGGGTAAGAGCCTATGATTTATTGTTTCTAAATAAGGAATTTGTATTTATCCTAAAATAATCAAAGAGATATCAAAAATCCCCTTACCTCACAATACAAAATCTATGCAATATTTTCTTGGTCGGATAAATTTTGTCAAAATATTTGTTCCTGATTTTTCACATTTCTTTTTTAACCTTTGTAGACTATGATAAAGAATAAAGTAGTCTATAAATGGGGCTATATTGATAAAAAGTCATTTTAATCAATAAAACAAGCCATTTTATATGCTTTGTCGTTATCAACACCTGACTTTTCCAAAAATTGTGTTTTATATACCTTTATTTCTGAAAATTCTTATGAAACAGTTCTGACTGAAGTAAATGAATAAAAAATTGAAGCTCTTATTTCCTTTGCTAGTTCTAATCTACAAGGGGATGAATTAAATTATTTTTATGTAGAAAAGAAATATTTTGCAGTGTTTAAGTCAATAAAGCATTTTCGACCCTTTCTCATAAAATCACATACAAAAGTAATTGTTCCTTTATTAGTTGTTAGGAAATAAATCATGTAGAGATAATTAGGTGAGAAAAGCGCCAATTGGATAACTCATTTGCAAGAATATGATTTGGAATTAAAGCCAGCTAAAATATTATGAAGTCAAATTTTTTGCAATTTAATAACTAGTGCTCTCGACACTTCAGCAGAAGAAGATTCATGTAACAGTTTCCACATTTTAGAGGTAATATGTCCTATTAATACTAAATCCCAATATGTTAATCTAATTTATCCCCTAAAAAATGGACATGCTCTAGTAGAACTCAATTACAAAATAAAAATATCTTTGACACTTAAGGAAAATCAATATCAACTTGTTGATGATGTTTTATTCAGAATAAATTATAATTTTTTTTTACTAATATGTTTTAAAAAATTGAAGCTAAAAAGGTCTTGTAGGAAATGCATGATGGACTAGATGGAGGACATTGTAGTGGAGATACTACTGCCCACACAGTACTTCATTTTGGATAGTACTGGTCTACTTTGTTTAAATATACTCATTCTTATGCATGAAAGTGCAAAGTCTGCAAACAGCTTCAGGAAGAGAGAATTATACACTTTCCTTACCTTTACAATCGGTTAGCATTGAACAACCATTTGAACAATGTGGTTTGGATGTTATAGGTGAGATTGTTCCAAACTCTTCCAAACAACACAGGTACATCTTAATTTCTACATACTATTTTACTAGCTGGGTGGAAGCTATTCCTTTGAAGGTAATTAACTCTAAAAATTATATGGGCTTCAATGATCAGTATATAATTATCAGATTTGGTTTACCTAATGCAATAAATTTTTATAATGCATCTTATTTTTCTGGAAATACTATTACTAAATTTTCCCTAAAGAGAGGTTTTAAACTCAAATATTCTACTAATTATTATCCACAAGGGAATAGATTTGCAAAATCGAACAACAAGAATATCTTAAGAATAATCAAGAGAACCATTGATGAATAACAAAATAAATGGCACAAATATTTGATTTTTTCTCTATGGGTTGACAGAATCACACATAAGGCTTCATTAGGAACTTCCCCTTATAAACTAGTATATGGGAAAGAACACATACGACTTCATTAAGACCTTCCCCTGACCAACTAGTATATGGGAAAGAAGCAATTTTATCTCCTAATTTAGATTTCCCCTCATTTTCCTTAGTTCATCCCATAGAATAAAAACATTTCTCTGCTTTACAGCCAAGAATTTCTCAAATTTTAAAGCTAGAAGAAGAGACTGAGATAAACCCAAACAAACTCATATTCAACATCCAAAAGTGGTTAAATCTTCATTTGATGCAAGTTCAGTAATTTTTTTTTTTTTGAAATTGGTTATCTAGTTTTTAAATGGGATAAATCACACAAATAAAAAGGTAACCACATAAAGTTTAAAATAATATGGCTCGACCCATTTCATATAGTTGAGAAACTAGGCCCATCAACCTTTATTTTGTAAGATTTACAAGGAAAGAGTGATACTCTTCCTGTTAATGGGCTAGTTCTTATAAAATATTTTTCTTGAAAAGAATGTCCTATAGTAAAATATGTAAATAATCATATGTATATATTAGTGTTTTTTTAATAACTATTTGAGTAAATATTCTTATTGACTTCAGATCGAAATCTCTCATCAATAACACGAACATTGATCAATTAAAGAAGAAGTTATTAGAATGAAATTATAATATTGATATAGCATATTGATTCCTTATAATATATGAAAAAATTTATATCCATTATTTTGTAAGTATTTCATCACTTAAAAAACTAAAATATCTCATTATCCTTTGATCAGTCATCAAAAGCATATTTTCAAAAGTAAAGATTATTTTTAAGTTTTAGCATATTTTTGACTTTGATTGTCATCCAGTACTCTAAAGGAAAAATATTACCCCCCCATACACTAAATGTTGCATTTTTAGAGTGTAATTCAAAAATATCTAAAAAACTTGAAAGGTAAGGAGTCTCATAATAAGCCAACTTACCATGCTCGGAGGAAACCAATGGTATTGAAATTATCATTACTCGTCACCTAACCAGGTTAATGGCATATAGCTTTATATATGTAAGAAAATATGTCTCATCATGAGCCAAATTTTCCAGTTTCATTATAACCTGTGAATGGCAGTGTCATTTTATGGCTATCAAACCAAGACAACGACTTTCAAGAAGAAAAAAGAAATAATAAAACAATGGAAAGTTAATGCCTCTAAAGATATCAATATAAGTGTATGGAATACTACTATTATTTGGTTAAATGGTAACCCTATAGAGGCTATGTACTCCTGCTGGAAGCAATGGCTCTACTAGTGACAAATAAGTCTATCTTTAAAGCTAAACTTCTATAGTTCTCTATATTTATCTTTATAACTAATTAAATGACTAGAAAAGATAATAGGGGTTTTCATGAATAAAAGGTTTTGAATATTTGAAAAATAGTGAGTTCTTTTATTTATAGATACTTTGGTCAATATATATTTCAAATGTTTGAAAATATTTCTAAAAATAAAAATTCTTTAGTTAATTAAAATTTCACCCACTTTTACAGAGATAATTGTTTCACCCACTATGTCGCGAATTGTTGTAGTACTCAAAAACCCCCCATTTATTTTTCATCTTAGTTAGCTAATAAATAATCAGGACCCTTTTTAATACTAATGTAATTCTTATATTTCAATAAATAAGGAATTTTTTTTAGTTTTTGTAAATAAAACACCTCTTTCACATGAATAACTCCCTTATAGAAACTTTCATATCGAAGATTAATCCCATGGGAGTCATTCTTCATAAAACCCGATAGGCATTTATTATTTAAAGATTGCAATATCAGAAGAATTCTATCAACACTCTCTATATCGTAGCATTCCTTATAAAAAAGTTATGATAAAATCACATTCCCGATAAAACTTTCCTGATATCCAAGTTTAAAGCTAAGATCACCTCCATTTGAATATTTTAAAGAAATATTGGCCCCACCACACTTCCACATGGCATATCAAGACTCTGAAATATCCCACGTTCTTAGCAAGCACCATTATAACATCCCTAATATACCGATCCTCTAATACTCCTCTCCTCGGATAGTTGGTGTTTCAATATGCCAATCCTATAATACCCAATAGATCTTATACTCCTAATGCTCTGATATCCTGATACCTCGATATCATCGTATTCCGATATTTCCTGCTCTATTGACATCAGAACTTTTTTATTATTGATGGCACTCCTTAAAAACCCCGATATGTAACCCCTTGACATGGATTCTTCAATATATTTTCCCATCAACTCTCATAACCGTTATACCCTTTGAAAATATATATCGGAACTTCAGAATATCGTAAGTTCTTAAGCGTGACCACTAGATTTCCTCGATAAAATTATTTTGGTACGTTGAGATGTAAAGGACCCACGTGAATGCATGTTTATCATTGAATTCCCAAAGGGTAACAAATTTATTTTTTTCAAAGTTCTAAACGGTTTAATCATTACAACTCAATATCATCATGTTTTTCAACAAAGACATAAACTATTATGGAAAGTAGTTATTTACGTGAAAGAACACTCTCATAAGTGTCACACCAAAATTTGGTCATCTAACCATTTACAATTAGATGGATCGAATTACACCATGTAAGACCAATTTTACCATAGTAAAATTGCTTTCACTATAAGAAATAATTTCATAAACCATATTGTATTAAGTTATTTTTTATTAAAACAATAAACCCCATGAGGAATAATTAAATAAATCCTTATTTACTTGATTTTCCTCTAGGAATAATTAACTAAACCACTGTTTAAATAATATTCATGGTCATATTTAACCCAATTATGAGAAATAATTAGAAAAATCATTATTTAGTTATTATTCCTTGTTAAATTTGACTAAATCGCCTATAAATAATTAAACAAATCATTATTTTTTAATTTTTCCTTAACCACATTCTTGAAATGATAAATAAATAATTTATTTTTTTATTATTTGTAAATAAAGGCAATTAACCAATTTAAATACCTTTTCCCTCTTAAAAAATATAATAAAATATTCCAAGCGGTTAGATGTAGATCTTGGTTAATAATATTTTATTATGTGTCATTATCAAGCATAACTCAATATTTTGTCATAAATAGGAGTGTTTTCCATTCATTCCTCACTTTGATCACTTTCATTGTAATGCTTTGAACATTCTCATTGCTGCTACTACTTTCTTTGCTTCCTGAGCTCCCATAGAGTTAAACATGTTTTAGGTTTTCTACACCATTGAGAGAGAGAAACTTCTGGATTTGAAGCTTTGAGGACAGCCAAGAACCCATCCCATTGAGGGGGATTGGTAACATTATTATTGTTTCTCTTCCCAAGTGTTATAGTATATTTAGAATTCTTTATATCTTGTCTTGTCCGTTGGCATGGAGTAAATCTTATTTCTTTTCACTGTTTAAATGCTTTTACTACAAATATTTGGTTTTTTACAGCATTTGTTTTAACTATCGATTGTAGATCTAAAGAAGTTAAGCATCCATATTTTTTGTTAGGCCTTTTTGTCACACACAGCTAAAGCGAGCTCTTGTCGTACACTTGTGTTTACAATTTACGCTAACAAATGGCGACTCCAGTGTTGTAATTCAAATTCTTGTGTGGCCAATAGCGTCAGTAACAAGGGTTTTTTTTAATATCTTTTTTCAGTCTCTTGATGTTTTTTTTTTTAATTTTATTCCCTAAAACAGTAAAAATTATAACTTCCAGGTGTTTTCGAGTGTTTTCTGTAGGTAACAGGTATCAGATGCACCTAATACGGAAAATTTTCTACAACCTACCACTTGAGGGTCTAGGAACTGGAACTCACACTTTTTGAGGCCAAAATTGTGATTTCTACTTGAAATCACACATGTTAGCCCATAAAATGTGATTTCCACAGCCCACAAGTAAGTACCTGCAAGCTGCAACTTTTTCTGTGACTGTCAGTGTTTTTCGAGAGCACTATTTTGGGTTGTATGACCTCCATCTCAGCTCGTCTTAGGCATGGATATGCTCATTTTATTTCCTTCAAGTAGAACCAAGCACCCTAGGGTTTCAGTACACTTCCACCTTTCTAGGACGGGTTTAGCTGAGTAGGTAGTCTGAGATTTACAATGCTTTCAACCATTGTTTCAGGGTATGATCTATCCTTCTTTCAGATCCTTTTTGATAGGTTATTATTCCATCCATAACCAGCTCTTGAGTTTTTTTTGGTCTTTCCCTTAGGGTACCCTTGTTCCCCCTAGGGTATTAACCTATCACCTTAGATTTTGCAGCATTTTTCCCCTCTGATTTATTGTTGTTTTCTGCATCATTTCCAATAGATCTGAGTCATTATATCCCTATCCCTTAGACCTTATATATTTTTTCGACTTCTGTGTTTTGAGTCAATTTCACCCATTTTTTAGACTAGTTATTTGGAAGCCTTCTTTTGGGTTGAATTTATGCTTGTTTAGCTATTTATTTTACTGTATTTTCATTTTTATTTACAGTACTTCAACATTTTTTTATTTTTACTTATACAATCATCCGGGCTTAATTAAAATTAACACACAGATTACACACACTAACACTTAAAGCAAAGAGAGCTTGGTTTACAGCGTCAAGCTAAGACATAAACATCGAAATTAATTAATCTACCTTATGGATCCTTTTTTTATCACTGTTCAACCTTTTCATGTCATTTATGACTTTCCATCATTACGCCTTGAAGGCATTTATCTCGGAGACTCCAAGGCCTTTACCCTTATTTTATTTTTTTTAGGAATACTTACTCCACCGTGTAGGACCTGAGTTAGTCCTTTTCGAGTCCCCATACCAACTCTAATTCTGGTCCATCGGGTTCTTCCTCTGATTCCGAACCCAGTTCCCCTGACCTTCATACCGTCATCACGTCAGGTGCCAATGTAGGTGCAGGTCATCAAGCTAGTGCTTCCACCGACACTAATGTTGGAGCTTCTACTAGCAGAGCCACTACCGAAATCGTTTCGGATACTCCTTTTCTACCTTTCATGGAAAGTTTAAGCCTTCCTAATTTTAGCCAGTTAATAAATGACCCTATACACCACAATCCAGGTTGACATTCTATGCCAACTAAGCTCCCTTCTCAGATTCCTAAGTTTTAAGGAAACATTGGAGAGGACCCTACTAATCATGTCTGCTCCTTTCACATGTGGTGTTCGCCCAATTCCATTACCGATGACTACATTCACCTTCAGTTGTTCCAATGTACGCTCACTAGATAATCTTCAAAGTGGTATGTGGACCAGACTTCTACATCTCATTCCACTTTTGCAACTCTTGGTAAATTATTTTAGTCCTACTTCCAGTTACCTCTCTGCTATGATACCGGTACTGAGTTGTTGACCGCATTCCGTCAAACTTCGGCCATCCACCTTTCTGACCATGTCCAAGAATGGCGTAGAAGGAGGAGCTTGTGTCTAGCTCCTACATTCGATGACCCTGTCATATGGATTGGCTTATTAGAATGATTTTTCCTTCCATTGGTAAAGATGTCGTGCCTCATTTTCCTCAGACATAGGAAGAAGCTCTCCAAGTCGATTTGAAATATGACTTTATATACGCCTCGTCTGGTTATGTTTATATCATTTTACCATATCTTCCTAGACGTAGTGGTGCCAACGCATCAAGGGCATCTCATGCCACCGAAAGTATCATTGGATCTCTTTCACATCTGTAAAATCATCCTTCCATGGGTTATGGTTACCCCCAAGGGGGGACTAGCTCCTCCGACACTTATCCCCCTCCCAAAAACATGTATTCGAGTCAAAGAACACCTTACATATTTTCCCAACCGCATAAACCGATGTGAGGGCCATTTATTTCTCAACCTGTTTACTAAAATGTTTCCCAACCTCCTTTTTATCCTTTTGCATAGCCTGACGCTCTAGCCCCTCCAGCATGAGTGCCCTAGCCTCTCATGCCTTCTCAACGTCTGCCACAATAGCCACCAACTCCTTAGGCTCAGGTGTATGCGTAGTAGAGCGCGACTAATCCTCCTAATTTGAAGAAAAATAATAAGCAGAAAGGCAACCAGAACCAACCAGCATAGGGTAACCAAGGGCACCAAGGTAATCAAACAAATCCCCCTCAAGTGATCTGGCCTAGCACCGCAAACCAACAACAGGGTGATCAACCCATGTAGAACAAGCCTCTTCATACGAACAAGAATTGTTAATTTTGTGGTTCCCATGGCCATTATACTCATGATTTTACCCTTTTACCCCAAATGCACCAGTTATAGGAAGCACAAGCAGCCTTTAGAGGATAGCAAGCCACTGCTTTTCTCCCTCCAAATACTGTGCCAACTCAACTGGTTGTGTTCACAAAACCTTTCACTCAGCAAGGATATGTTGCTGCCAAACCACCTCAAGGTCAGGCTGCCCCTCAACCTCCGTTTTCTGGTAACCCAGATTAATAGATTCTCATGATCAATTCTGAAGAGGTTAATACCATTGATGTCAACCTTTAGACCTGGTCGCGCCAATATGACAAGCAACCCGATATGTCTGCAACCGAGTAACAAATAAAATCTTCCACGAAGTCCATTTCGACACCAAATGTTCCCTTATAGATCCCTCAACCTAAGGCAGAGTTCATTCACAAGATCCTCAAAGGGGCAATACACCGAAATGTTGCTTCTGTCAAATTCGCCCACACCTACAGCATAGTAGATGATTGGCACAGTCGCATGCTGCCATGTCAATGCTGGAAGTCCTTAAGTCGTGCCCATCTCAACGAAAAGCTCTAATATATTCTTTGGTTATTTTGGATCCTTAAAATGATCTTCTGATCATCTTTGATTTTGAAAATTTAGAACATCCCCCTTACCTTCACTTGTTGCCTTCTAAATAACAGTCAATATATGGAATTCCCATGTTTAGAGATGTATCATTGACAAGGGTGTATCCACTTGTGTCATGTCCGCCTATGTTTGGAATAAACTCGGATCACCCCACTTAGCTCCATCCACCATGAATTTTCATGTGTGTGATGGTCACCGTTCTCAGCCCCTTGACATGTTCTGTAATTGTCCTGCCACGCTTGCGGGAAATACTATTTGTATTGACATAGAAGTCATTGATGCCCCTTAGATTAAAATATCCTATTGGATCGTAGCTATAATTATGCGATGTTTGTTGTCACATATGTGGTTCAACGTAAGATGCGCTTTCCCCATAATGTAAATATCACCACCATCGATTAGTTGAAATTTTACGAACTGAAGTCTCAGACCTCGCTTGAGCCTATCATATCTTCGGTGGTTGATAACCAATCAGTTGCACCTCTCACTAGTGTTTCACCAGGAGTCTATAAATATTCCTCATAGCAGTTTGTCTATACCCCCCCCTCCCACTCTTATCATTGAGCCCATCCTGTCGAGTGTTTACATGTTGCAAGCATCTCGAGCTAGCCAAAAGTAGCCTGGTTCAACCAGCCAGCTCCTCCAAAACCTGTTGTTCTTCACTCGACACAGCCTTCAAGATCTCTCATTCTACTAGTATCTCTCCCATCCCTTTTCAACTAGGAACGGTTCCCCCTAACCCTTAACCATTTGGGATCCATTCTACCAAGCCATTACCCTTCCGGTTAGATACCATTTTTAGCTTCTCCCTGCAGAGTCTTTTCGGTGCCTGTTATGGCTACATTGAGTCTTCCCAATTTAACACTAGGGATCCCAGTCTAGTACATTGATCCCCTAGCAAACACTCTGCTTGATTATCTCAAACCATATACCACTTTTACCTCAGTTCAACATGTCGCCACAACCCATCCCTTTGATTCAGTGCCACGACCACCTCAACAGGAGCCTACTCCTGCTGCAAAAGTATCTGGTGAGGGGGGCAAAGCCAAAAACAAGGAACCTAAGGATAAGTCCCCCCCAAAATCTGCTACTCCTCCTAATCTATGGTCGACTCAAAAAGGGCAACAAGAAACTACAGATGGTATACATTGGCTAAGACTTCCCTTGAACACATAGCAGCATGACACAAAAGTGACTTGGCAGCATGACTAATGAGCACTGCATGATATCATGCAACAAAATGGGATGCATTGAAGTAAACTCCATATGACTTGAAGAGTAACCAACTGAAGGAGTAAACAAACTCATATGTATGGTACGGATCTTACGCAAGCTAAAACCCAACTATGAGATTATGATTCAAATAGGTGCCATGTTCAAGGGCAACTTGAATAAAAATTCCATTTCTGATGACTAACAAAAGTAAATGTCCCCTTCCCATTTTATCTTTTTATTATCATCCATGGTTTAATGAGCATGAAAGAGAAGACAAGTATGCTCAATATGTTCCTTTTTCATAAATTTAGTCCCCCAAGGTCGAAAAACAGATAAAACAATACAAGGGAGAATCTTCTAGTCGTAAAGGACTAGAGTATTCCTTTTTTAACTAGTCTAGTTAGTCAATAAAAGGTTACACTTATATTGAATATATTTCCCTTCAGATGTTTTAACGAGCATGAAGGAGACAAGCTCACTTGGCAATATTTTCTAACTTAAGGAGTCTTAAAATAGAATAATCGAGACTCCTCCTAGGGGAGCAAGTGGCATAAAGGATATAAATTGGTTATGATCATGGTGGAACTACTCAAAACATTTATGATTCAATACACTGGCTAATAAGACCAATCATAAAAATGATTCCTCCAAGAAAGGGTAAAACCACCAAGTGAAAGAAAATTATAGGCCAAGAGGATGATGACTATGGAATGAAGAAAACAATGTTCAACTTAGAAAAATAGGTTGATAAATAGTGGCAATAATAAGGGATAAGAGAGTGAAATCTTCCTAGGGTAAGGCTGGAAATATGACAAAGAAGAGGACATGAGGCTCATATTATAGGTCATGGCGGGTCAAAAGGAGGGATTATGAAAGAGAATAAAATTGATACTGCATGGACACTGAAACAAAACAAAGTTTCTAATCTAGGGCATCCATGATCAGGTAGGCTCTACCGCCAAGATATGATGTACATAGAAAGAGTGGCTAATGTCACAATTTGATGGGGTCAAACATTCTCTGCATTGTGTTCTTCACCTAAACTTTCTATATTACATAGATTGATCACAAGTGCATATGCTGGATCAATAAAAGTGGTTCACTTTTATAGTTTTCCTCATAGTCAATACCGTGGGAAAAATCCATCGTAGTGATTTTGATTGTATCAAATAAACCTGGGGCACAAAAATTGATTTCCCAAAATAATATCAATATTTACTTAATGGGTCATAGACAACTAATTATTTATTCAATCCAAAAAGTATTCCACCATTAATAACCATCTCAATCCCACCATAAATATTATTTTAATGAATTGGTTCATTAATAGCCATCGGTGACTAATTCCTCAACCATATATAATGATGAGAAAAACATTTTGTATGAAAATAGATTTAATTTCCACCACCACATTTAATGCCCATAAACAATGACCAAGAAACCAACTAACCATTTTAACAAACTCATATGGACCATTGATAACCAATCATCATAAATAATAATGATTAAAATTAATTGTAGAGATCTACACCATGGACATTAGTATTGTTCGTGTGCAACCTCTAGAGTTCCTCTGAAATCTTTAATGTTCATTTGAATGTTATGGAGTTCCTATGAAACTAGTTTGGTTTCTATCAAGGAAAAAATATAACCATAATGCCAACAATATCCCCCTTTGTACTTGATGGAAACCTCCTTTCCATCTCTCCCCCTCTGACATCAAGGGAAAAGGCCTACTTGTCACTGTAAATTTGATCTTCATACGAGACACAAGAAATTTTTCTGCATGATATAATTCTCATAACCATGCTCCCCCTGAGCACATATTGGATCCTCTATATATATAATGATGCAAGGATGAATAAAGAAATCACAATATATCCATAAGTAATCACAACCATTCATCTTCTAAAGCATAACAATTGTTAAATAGCATCATATATCACCATACCATCCAACAATGAGAGAGATAGTAGTAACCTCAATATCAACAAACTAATCATGGAGCTTTGAATCATAATTATAATCCAAGCAATATCATATATGATATCTTCATAACCATATGTCAAGTAGTGTATCAACCAACCAAGATATTTAATTCTATAGTAACCATGTCCATGAAATATAGCAGCAATAGCAGGAAGATCGATCAACATAAATAATCAACCATTAATTTAGCCATAATGGTATAAAAATTTATCTAATAATAATAAATGTACCACAACATCAATAACCATATATCAAATTCCCATGTTAATAATTTTCCATAATGCCAATAATGAACTAATGGAAGTATAGAATATGTTTCCCCTAAACTTGTTCCAATTAATATTGATCACAATAGATAACCATAATTGTAACAATGAATTGTTGAGAATATCCCCCTCAACCCAACATATCTCATCCTATACCTCACAGATGCAATATTAGTACAAAAAGAGTAGTATATGAAATCATAATCAATGCAAGGCTCCCCCTAAGATCATCAACCACTGATCTTGTGGACTTGATCATTTTACAGTCCCATAAAAAATAATAGAATGTTGTGGGGACTATGATATTTTACTCAAAATATGAGGAAGATAATTTAAACCTCCTTTTTATTTCGCTATTATTCTTTAGTACATATAATCTATTTTAATTTTAGTACCATTTTTCTATGACCTATCAACTATCTTTTTCTGTCATCTTTCATCTAGTTGATGTAAATATGATTACATTTCCCCTGTCATATATTTGGCCTACCCTCATAATTTTTTTATTTATCCCTTCAACCAATAATACATTAGTTGCTTCCTTATTCTTGACATCAATATTAGCATTACCCATTCCTATTAGTTTTGCAAAAGAACCATTTCCAATAATAATCATACCACTCTTATTTTTCTTAAGAGAGATAATTTTTTATTTATTTTATAAATGTTATGAGAGAAATTGTTATCAATGTACCATTGTTCTTCTTCTTAAAATGCACATAGATTAAGGCCACACATTACTTGTTCTTCTTATTTCTTCTTAGAATGATTATTTTTGGTGGATCAAACAATGTTCTTGTCTATTTATGTGCTTCGTTGTCTAGATGAGTTCATTTTTTTGTTTCTGCATTATTTAGCTGCATGTCCAAACTTGTTACAAGTGTAACACCTTACATGACCTGAGAAGGGTGAAAGAAAATCATAATATTTCTACTTCATATTCGTCTTATTGCAGTCAATTTATTTGTGACCAAATACATTGTATGAAAAACAATACCGTGCATTTTCAATCTTTCATAAATTTAAGCTATATAAAATGGATGATAAAAAAATTTCATTCTTAAATGAAGATCTATAAGAAAAAATTTATATTGAACAACCTGTAGGATTCATTCTTGGCAATGATAAAAATATTGTGTCCAAACTTATGAAGGCATTGTATGGGTTACAACAAGCTCCTCGTGCATCATATTATTGTCTTGACAAGTATCATCTACAATAAGGCTTCAAAAATTGGTTTGCAGATAAAAACTTGTTATATCAAATTTGATAAATACAAACTTTTTTTCATTGTTGTTTATGTAGATGACATCATATTTGGAAGAAATATAGAATCTGCAAGTCAAGTATTTGCTTCAGTTATGAAAAAAGAATTTTAAATGTCCCTACTTGGTGAACTAACATATTTCCTTGGTTTTTAAGTTCAACAAATTAACAATGGTATCTTCCATTCTCAAACCAAGTACCTCAAACATATTTTGAAGAAGTATGGAATGGAAGACTGCAAACTTGTATGCACACCAATGGTAGTAGGATGCAATCTTAGTCAAAATTATGATTCTCCTTCCGTCAATCAACCCAAATACAGATCTATGATTGGAAGCTTGGTCTATCTTATAGGCACAATACTTGATATTATGCATGTAGTTGGAATTGTTTTTTTTTTTTTTTTGGATGATTTTCAAGAGAAATCTATGGTAAGGGAAACTCATCTCCGAGTAGTTAAGAGAATATTCAATTATCTACAAAGTCTTCCAACATTTGTTTCTACGATATCCCAAAAACAAAATTTTCCTCTTGTTCCTAGGATCTCTTGATTAGGTGATAATGTTGATAAATCT